>QYTT01089828.1:8860-37270 GCA_006980735.1 Dasypogon diadema
AAGAAGCTGGAATAGCGTCTGAAGTCAAAAAAGTATAGGAGCGTCGTCTGGAACGTTAAAATTTTTAAGATGACAACTGGCCACTCCGGATAATGCAAATTTATATGAAAAATTTTCAGTACACGGGAAAGCTCTAAATTATACAGACTTTTCATTCGAAAAGAGTGTGTCGTATGTTGTGGACAAGCCTTTTAACACACGCCACGCAATCTCGCGAGTTTTCCCGAAGGAATCTTGGACTGGATCACTCGCACGCAAATCCCATCGTGTGTGGCTAGCTATTGTCTAGATTTTGGAGTTGGCAAGACCATACTGGTAGGCTAATTTTCTGGACAACGTTGGCGTGCTTTCTTACGTCAGAGACGCTTGGTAAAAATGGCGTAAAAAGTATTTACACGTACGGATATTTTGAAATTACTTAATAATGGGATTGACCCAGCAGTTCCTTTTGCTTCTTACAAGTTCCTCTTCAATTTCATATTTTGCTATGACTTTTAAAACCAAAATTTTTGCTATCATTAAACGTTAACTACTCGACGCGTTTAGCGGCTTAACAATATCTTGCTGAATGAGCTGGCTTGCCAACAAGTCGAACACAAGGTGACAATAAAATTGAAAACTAACAGCTGCTGCCAACAACAATGCCAAAACGATTGGCAAGTGTAAACGTCGATTTAGTAATTTTTACATGTGTGCATATGGCGGCCATATGCATATGCAATGTCGATCACCATAGTAGTTTTTTTTGTTAGACCAGCATATTAAAATTGATGCGCTCTGAAGTGTGTATTGATACCATATATTTGTTTTTTTATCAACTGAATTCAGCACTAGTACAATAACGAAATGAAAGCGTCAACTGTTCGTACAGTTGAAATTAATGGTTAGTGCAGCAACTGTTAAAAAAAGTGTAACGACTGAAGTTCCATGGAAATCGAAATAACTTTGCCAACTCAATTGGTGTTAATCTCAAATCGAAATTTCTGTGTCTGTACCGCAAAAATAATTCCATTTGTGGATTTTAATAATCTACAATCCGAATTATATTTTTATTATATATACAGGGTTTCCCACCATTATGAATCGAAGGGTGCAGAGTGATAGAGGACCCCAACACCTATTGAAATAACCCCCATGTATGTTCTGCAATTTTTGGCAATTTCGCAGTTATTCAACTTTTTATGTAATTTTCCTCAACTTCCGATTTACCAATTAGTTTTGTTGTTATGACGCGAGTAACTAAAATAGAGTCCTGATTAATTCCCCTTCAGTTTCCATGTACAATAACTGAAGGCTGAATTTTAAATTCTATTTGGATGTGTTCCCATTTGGCAATGTAGTATTGGTTACTGTATGCAGCTGCGAAATTATACGTGTTTAATGTACAACAAGTAGATATCGAAAAGATCCCTTTGGCTTCTGGTAGGTTTAAATTTATATACTACATGCTTCCAATTTATGTTTGACTTTGAAAATATAAAAGTTAAATTTTCCACTTCCAGGACGATGTTAACAGTATTGAGCACATTGAAGGAAATAATTTAAATTATGACAAAATCGATGTTGATCGGCCGGATGGCAGCTTGTATAATGTTAGTGTTACAAAGAAGAAGAGAAATAAGAAGAAGAAAAAGAAAAAGGATAATAAAACTGATGAAGAGTATCTCAGCCACGAACAGGACGACGAAAAAGTTGTAAAGTGTCTCTACTACACTTTGATGTGCTGTGAATGTTCGATTTCCTAGATACATTCCATGCCAACAAGTTAATAATTATTTCGAACAGAACGAAAAGCAAGAATCTGTATTCAGCTGGAAGGCTTTTGATATTTGTTTTTTTATACAACAATTACTTTGTAATAGTTAGAACTGTAAGGGGTTTTACAAAATCAATAATTTGTATTTATTTATATAGTTAATGAATATACATATATATTTAAAGTATCATATTATTTTAAAACACTAAATATAGTGAATTCAGTCCCCCTTCCGCCTCCTTAATGAATCTTATCAAAAATTCAGTTGTAAGATGAACTAAAACTTTCAATTGCGCTTTTTAACACCCCCTCGCCTTTCAACTATTATATTTTATTCTAGTACCGTGTACAGCACATCATCTCCTTTCATTTGAGACCACACACATACCGATATCTTATATAGTTCCCGAGATATCGCCCCTTCTACCTTTAAACTGTGTTTTTCACCACCCCTCACCCTGCAATCAACACTTCTTGTCGAACTATCTCAGAGAGCTCATCATCTTTCATTTGAGACCGTGAGACGTGCCGTTATCTTTTCTGGTTCCTGAGATACAACCCTTATTAGACTTCGACCGCGTGTTTCACCACCCCCTTACCCTGCAACAAGTATTTGTTTATTACATTATTGCATAGTAGTCATCTTCCCCTTTCATTTCACACATCATATGTTCCAAGATCTTGTATTTTTCAGCCTCCCACTGAATGTTAAAAGTAAAAATCTTACCAAGTTTGTTTACGCAAAACATGAGTTATGTGACCCTTAGTAAAGTCCGTGTAGTTCGAACCTTTTCAAGGTTCGTGTAGTTCGTGTTTTTAGAAGCGAACTGAACCCAAGCTCGAACGTTCGCGTACACGTGTAGTTCAATACACGTGTAGTTCAATACACGTGTATAACCCAGAGCTCTAATGTCTACCCCTTTCAAGAATTTCGTATGGGGAACGATTTTATTGCGAAAAAAAGTTCTAAAAAGTATCCCGAATTTTAGTAGAATTCGCAAACGGTGCTGTCACGCAAGTCAATCTTCTTTCGATATTCCTAATTGTTTTATGTAAACAAAGGATGGAATTCCGACAATAAACTATTGAATAACTGTGGAAAGTATGAATCCGTTAACCGCATGTGTTCAACGGTTATGTTATGGAATATTTTAACCTAACCCCGTCCTAGTCTGTATGGCTAGTGAGTAACAAGTTAATTAGAACTCGTAGTATTTTGCATCTAAACCAAAGATTTGTGATCTCATTTTGCTTAATGCATTCTTATTTTTTCTCCTCGTTAAGTTCGGGTGGTCTCTTCGTGCAAGTTTTTAGTAATGAACCTCATATTTGAGATTATAACAGATATTGGCAATTCTGTACGTTTAAAAACAATTTAATATATTAAACATAGACATAAGATCAAACAGTGATGAAGAACAAATGGCTTTGTGTTTGTTTGTTTGGCTAATTCTGCAAAGCAACAAAATATACGAAATACAACAAACGAAATTCAAAACCCTTTAAAACATGCACCGTCAACGATTGGCAACAGAATGAGTTATCTAGCCTAGAATCTAGCTAGCTGAACAAAATTTTGACCAACCTAAAACTCTTTACAAAATCGAGAAAAACTCGATGATCTTACGAGGTCTTCATCTGCAGAGCTGTGCTGTACCTCACCCGCCACTGTCCATCTCCTCCGTCTGATATTTTTGTACTCGCCTCGCACGAACTATACCGTCTAAAATACGTCTCACACCTGCTTGCTTACAGTGCACCGTTACCTCCATCACATTTTAACACTACACTGCACAGAAAGTAAAGGAATAAACCTACTGTTATTGTTACTAGACTGGATAGAGCAGTTTTTCAAGATTTGTGATGTGTTACAGTGAATAGACACGTTTGAATTTGCTTCTGAAATTCCTGCTATTTACCGCCGACACAATCCAGTTTCTGTTACATATATCGCGCATTGTAATTAGTGTGCCAAATAAACTTGGTCACACTCTACCTCCTGGTACTATCGCTTTCCGGCAATGAAATTCAGCATTAGCAATATCTTGATAAAAACTTGGAACTTAACATAGGTAAATGCGAGGTTATGTCTTTCTTTAGAAAGCGCGACTCTATTGCCCACGACTACACTTTTGCCACAAGCAGTATTTCTCGCGTTCAATCGGTCAATGATCTGGCGTAGCGTGAAGCTTGATTTTGTTTCGCACATTAATTACGTTGCTTCTAGGGGCAACTCTATGCTGGGCTTCATTAAACGCTGGTCCAAGGAGTTCTCTGATCTTCAGGTTTCCTTAATATTATATAACTCTTTCGTCCGACCACTTCTTGAGCACGCTTCGCAGGTATGGAATCCTTCCTACGCTGTCCACAGCGGTCGCATTGAGTCTGTTTAGTGTGGGTTCATCAGATTTGCGCTCAGGAATCTCCCTTGGAGTGACCCAATGATTCTTCCACCGTATCACGAGCGGCTTAATCTTCTGGGCATGGCTTCTTTAGAAAGGCGACGTAAGTTTGCCGATACAGTCTTTGTGCACCAACTTTTGAACTCCAATATCGACTCATCGGAGCTCCGTGGTAGGGTATCGTTCAGGAGTAATGGTCGCAACTTGAGAGGTGTCCCCCTTTTGCATATTAATTTCTCCAGAACTAACTATGGTAAGCATGAGCCTATTAATCGCATGTGTGCGGCGGTCAATTGCGTGGCAGAGCACTTTGATTTGAATGTGTCCAAGACTGTGTTTAAGCGTCGTATTTTTCTAATCTTATAATTTTTGTTATAACATTGATATTACTAACTGTTGTCTTCTTTTTTCTGTCAATTTGTTAATCTTACTTACAATTATATGTCTTGCATGTTTGTCGGGGAGCCCAGTCTTAGCACATTTCCTTGAAATGTGTGAACGCTTAATGCGGAGATAGGTAAATTTTTCTTAGCTCCTCGCTAAGAAGTGCGCCTTCTGGGCTAGAAGGGAAACTCATTATTATTATTAAAATATTATGTAAAAGCACTTTGTGGATGAAAATGTTTATAGGCATTAAAGAGAATTTACAACTCGATGCGAACCTGAATGGCAATGGTATAGTAAAATCTAGTTTACTTTTCTTATTCAGTCTAAATTTGTACATACTGAATACTGTCGTTCATATTGAATTGTAAATACATCATTAAAGTTACTATTCGTAAAAGATTTTATTAAGAATTGAAAAAATCTTCATCTTTGTAAAAATGCAATCGTTGATATAATTTGAATATTCTTAACAGATACTTTCCTACCCATCGAAAAAAATTCTCTAGACTAATTTAGTTGTTACACTTAATTTACAAACTGTAAAATAACTTCTTTTTATACAAGTATAAAGATATTAGTACCCATACAGTTGTATTCCAAGTAGCTTCTAATAAATTTAAAAAATGTGTGTTCATACTACCAATGCGCCAATGCCAAGGGAGCATCTTGTGGAGGATGGAATGGCCCACATACATAATAATTGCATTCATTCCCGCTTCCACAAAAGGGTACCCGCTCCATACAGATCTTACATCTATGAGATAATAACATGATGAGAGAAGTAAAAAGGCCAGAGAAGACGTGGCAAATACGTATGACAGTGACCTTTAGAAAAATACAATTAAAGCCTCCTAAGAAACTATTGCTTCATTAAATTACCACAAATTTTTGTTGATAGGTATCCACCCCTCTTCTCTCGTGAAACAACAAAGTATGCCGCCAGTTAGTCCCAATACTATGGCCCAACTAATCCATCTTATTATTCTTGATTTCCATTCGGCATAAGTAACCAAAATCACTCCACAATGCACTCCAAGTAAAACTTGCACAATTGTTAACAAGCAACCTGTTTTCATGCAGGAAAAGTTAAAAGGAAGAAAATATTCTTAGATAAACTATTACCAATAATTCCCTCTGGGTCGAATGATTTAGAATCGTAAATATATTTTGCTGTTGGATGTTGATATATGTGGTTTTCTCCTAATATGTTTCTATCAATGTAACCTATTGCTCCTCCAATACAATTAGGATATTTGGCCATTGAATGTTTCCCCCCAGGTCCCATGTACCCCCTTAAAACAATAAATAAATACTAAACACTTCAATCGTATAAATATCTTACCTTGGGCATCCAGGAACCTCTACGCCAAATATAATTCCAAGGTTTGCTATGATTAGTAAGAAAGTGAATAACAATTCTACTCTCAGAATTAAAAAATCATATATACATAACATTTTCCCCTGAAATCGATACTATAGTTGCCAATGAAAAAATCTGATAATGTTATTTACCTGAGGCGGGGTTTGCTGTATTTTACTGCAAATTGTATGGAGTATTCCACAAAATAGGTAAGCAACTCCAAACCTCTGCAGAACGCCCATCACGCGAAGGTTTTCCAACTTAGGACCGTTGATTGAGTTTAAACACAGTCCAATAAAGAAGAGTTTAAGAGATCTCTGCAATATATTGTTTAGAAGATTTCCAATAAAACTTGCTAAGACATCAATTAAAATGATCACTTGTCATTTCCTTTATCAAGGAAGGTTGCATTTTTCTAACAAGGGCGCACTGAATCTGTCGAACTTATACCTGTGCCTACAGGAATAGCTGACAATTCAATTTTACTTATGTATTCATGACATTGATCTACGATCTATAGTGCGGTATTACTAGAAAGATGCACCACCGCTGGTACAATTCGGCAAATCGATCCCGATTTGAGATGCCTATCATTAACATAGGCCCTGATTTCTCAAATATAAGGGAGGATAAGGAGTGGTGGTCTTTGGCCAGGGAGATAAGGTCAGGTTTCACATTATTTTGTTGAATCTCTTATCATCCCCATTTTTAAAAAGGGCGATCCAAACGACTTCCATAATTACAGAGGTCTATTCTTCAATAGTTGTGTGGAAAAAATATTTGTTAATATCCTTACGAACAGATTGGTAAAATGGGAACAAAGTTTTCACGTAGTGAACCAGCTGATAATGTTTTTAATGTCGTTAATCTAATACATCTTAGTTGGAATGGTGGGATAAAGAAAATATATGGCTTTTTTGTAGACTTTAGGGCGGCGACACAATTAATTATGATGCACCCTTTCACAAGCTTTTTAATTTGAGAGTTTCTAACAATATGATTAAAATTCTAAAAAGTCTTTACGGACTAGAGCTGCAGTCTGGAATGGTCGAAACATTTAGTGATTTGAAGCAGGGATGTCTTGGGAGTCTACTGCTCCCTTGCTTTTTTTGTCAATGATTTAGAGGAGTTACTAGCGGGGGAATAAGCATAGATGAGATACGTATTAGGTAACTGTTGTATCCGAATGATTTTATATTGCTCGCAGAAACCCTAGCACCATCGACCAAGTAATAACAGAAAGACTGTTCAGCTGCTCAGACAGACAGTGAACGCTTGTTCACGAATTTTTGCCCATTGATAGCTCACCTGACACCTCCATTTCTTCACTCTGTACTGCAAGCAATAAACACTTTACAGTGTACTGCTCTCGGACAAGGCATCGCTGGGCCAAAAGTAGAGAAAAACCATTCACGATCAGCCTTAGGAGCTGGCTAGTCCTTCTGTTATTGTTTGGTCGATGCTAGCACACTAAGGGCTACGATAAAGAACTTGGAGGGGAGGGGTATTGTAAATTGTGGAGTTTACAAGTAAACTTTGGGAAATCAAAAATCATGATTTTTAACAGAAGTGGAAGAGCGCGAACTAGCTATAAAACTGGTGTTTTGAAGGCACACAAATTCAGGTAGTTAACACGTTGATTACCGCTATTAGATGAAAGCTTTCGTGGAAGCATTCTGTATTGAAATGAAAAAACGGCAGTCAGCGTGTTAATAAATACAAATATTTATGGGCTTCCATCTTGTATTCAAACCATGAATTACAAAATGATAATTTTCTGATCTGGGTCATGAACTGTAATAATTTCCTGGTAAAGTTATTAAAATGACAAAAAATTCGTTGAGTGCATTTGTGAGTGTTTGTGGCCAGCAGGTCAATCGCCACACTTTTATTAACACTACTTGGAGAAATTTTCTAAAAAGTCCATAGCCAGCTTTCAGATTTTTAATGCTGTTTCAAAGGCTATAATTTCCCACGGTGTCTCCAGGTATGCGGACTCAAATATTATGAAGCAGTAGAAAAACTGCAGAGATATTTCTTGAAGCACATGATGGGACTTCCGCAATGTTTTCCGAACTATATGTTATATATTGAGACAGACTTGATTGATACTTACATTCTACATATACTTAAACGTGTCATTTAAGGTACCTTCATAAGGCGCTTAATTCATTGCTAGAATACAGACCTCCGAAACTTTTAGCTTCAAAAATTATAATGAAAAGAATTTTTTAGTGTGAGGAGTGAGAGTGACTGATAGATAGACACCAGCTGGATATATACCCTCAATCGATTGGTATGTTAATTTACGAGATATCTGAGAAAGAAAAGCGTTTTCTACAGTATCAAAAAGCTACTCTGTGGAAATGAATATTTCTATTTCCAAGGTCAAAGGTGGACTTTTGCAGCTAAATGCGTGTCCTTTTAGGAGATATCCAGCAGGATACAGTGTAAATTGTCTTCACATCTCTATGCATGAATTAAAAAAAAACTCATAACCAAAATTCATGTAGAAGAAAGTATGCAAGTGAAGTCTACAATCATGAAATTAAAAATATGTATAAAGCCCTGTATATTATGGTATGTATATAATATTATTATATTATAATGTGACAGCTTTGCGGTAAACTTATTTCGCCCTCCGGAGCAACATCTTAACCCTTCATTGCATAACTTTTTCTTTTTTAACAATAAAAAAAAATATTTGACGTGAAAATATTTACACAGAATTCACTTACGTAATAAATGTGTAATTTATGTTTGTAATCTCGCTTCTTGAATGAGTTCCCTTCAAATTAATTTTAAATCGCGTTCTCTCCTAAAAGTGTTCAGGAATTTAATGTTATCATTTTGATATCCATACGAAGAAGAAATTTTAGTGTATAAATAAAAACTGCATAAAGTCTTCCAAATATTAGTCAACATCGTATATATCATGTATGACATAGGCCCTGTTCAAGATTGCAGTTTCTGCAGTCGACTGAAATTTCTACGTGTGTATTTAACGTATAGGGTCTGTTTAAAAATGCATATTTTGCAGTTGACTTCAACTTCTACACATTTGACTATATAGATTATGCCATTTTTTTAAGAATTCTCGAGAATTCAATTTCTGCAATTTCTATGCGTGTAGTTAACTATGTAAATGAAGAAGTTTTTCGAAAATAATGATAATATTTAACAGAAAATACTCTTTTTACATAGATTTTGATTACACTATTAGAAAAATTGTTCTCCATATAAGTTAACTACACGCATGGAAATTGCAGTCGACTGCAGAAAAAGTTTTTTAAAATCCGTGTATTACATACTTATCGGCGGCAAGACAAAGTATGATATATATGAATGCCATGTTCCAGAAATTTCCCATACAAATTAGATGTTATGACGTCATGAGAAATGTACATTTCTCTGGCTTATAATTTAATAGATCCTTGAAAGTCAATTCGAATTTATTTTGAATCCATAGCAATTCATTTCCGCATCAGCTCAACTTAACTAAGTTAACCAGAAACGCTAACCCAAAGTGATTTGAATTGGATTTGAATATTGCCGCAGGGAAAAGCTCCTTTAAATGAAAAAGAGCACAATTGCCTGAATAAAAAAATTGCGTTATGGTTTAAAAAATTTCATATAAAAAACGTGGTCGGTGGGAACACTGAGCTTTCTTTGTATTTAAGTTTGTAAGAGCAATCGGGAGAATTTTCGTAAAATGCGAGCAAAACTTTTGAAGTCTAATTATATTACTATGATTTTCGGAGGATGGTCTTAGAAAGACTTTTTTTTGCAAAACTTCACTGGAGCCATCAATAAATGAGATTCCGCTCCATCTCTCTTCTACACAATTTTTGTTTTATACTCATTGTTAACCGCAACTTGAGCAATCTATTAATCATAGAGTGGAAAGCTGCCGGGTTGGGGTTAAGATGTCGTAAAAGGAAATATCGAAATACAAAATGGCGACAAAAATGTAATCGAACGGTAACACATCGACAAAACACATTTTCGAAAACCAGTTAATCGAAACAAAAAATGTCGACTCCCAAAATATCGACAAATTGTGTTTTAAAAATGTACATATTTACCTTTCCAAATGGTAAATATATCCATTGACTACAGCGCCCTTATTCGATTTTGTTGTTAAGATTTCCATTTTTATTAAGAAATAGCGAATCCTAATGTATTCTATTAAATATTACTTAAAAGCTATATTAATATTAATACAATTACCTATGTATGTATATAGCTCAAGCCACTACAGTATTCTATGTATTTTCAACACTCAACACCCTGCGGTGTACAATTAAAAGTGAATGTATCAACGAGTGTCACAACAGAGTTTCCTGCTGTTTTCAAGGCTAACTGGTGACTCTCAGAAGGCACTGATTAATTTCATTAATTTCAAGTGAAATAAATATAAAACCATGAGACCTCACATATAAGTAAAAAATCCTATGATAGTCAGTAGAAACCATCAGTTCTATAAGTGAAACCTATTCTTATCTCGGAAGTGACATATATGAGTTCTAAAACGCTGCAGCCTTTTCGCCGGGGACTTTGCCTGGTCGAACAGTGTGCCGATATCGGTCAGAGGACGTTCTAAAAACAAAAACAACAAAAAGTGATTTGTGGTGAAGGTGACGGTGCACTGAACTAAGGGAACGCTTTAGTGCTTTTTAGTGCCAGACGCGAACAAATTGCAGCTGCCTTTACGTCAAATGTCACTTAACTCCATGTGGCACTGAAGTTCATCGAGAAAGCATATAAGTCAAAAAAGGGTATTTTAAAGGAGCTACAAGTAAAAAAAAAGAAATAAAACATTTCTTGTGTAGAGCTCAAATAAACGTTGAAAAAAATCTGAAAAACGATTTTACATTTTCGATTTACGTGCTTACGTCCTCTGGCATACAATGTATGTTTTTAATATTATTGCTTTTTTATTTGAAAGCATATTAAATCAAATAGTTAATAAAAAATATGTCAATTTTACCTCAAAAATTCGCAGGCACACTTTAGTTTTCGGCACACCTCTGTTCAATTGTGATCTTATAGAGATTGGTATGCACACACCCATAATCCACAAAAAGCAAGGAAATACTATATCGGCTACATGTAAACCATTCCACGGCGCGTGTTCAATCCACCAATATTTTCCGCCGCCACTGTTTACGAATATCATCAGGACAATTGATATTCTGTAAAATGTAAAAATTATTTATTCGACATCTTACAACTTCTTCAAAACTATTGGTCACCCTCTGAAAGCATCTAAACTCTTTAATCTTCGTTTTCCTGTTGATTCCGGGCTTTCTTCAGGTGTCTCCTCATTATGTGGAAAGCAATATTTCTTCCAAAGCATCAGCACTCCCCTTTCCAAAAGCTTTAGTGCCAAGAATATGCAAATTACAACAAGAATCGCTAAAAAAATTTTATCAATAAAAAGGATCATTTTGCATCCAAGTTTAGATATATATATATATATATTCCCAAATAATTCGACTTCCTTAAAAGTGTAATATAATGTTTATTATTGCAATAGCTGATCTTATTAATAACATTAATCCCTAGTTTTATTGACACGCCATTGGCCATAGCTGCAAGCAAATACTAATCTTTTTCTTGGCAAATGAATTACAATAACTGGCAAATTATTATCTTGTACTCCGAATCACATTATATTTACTACAAGGCACAACGACTACTTGTGTAGTCTATTTTTAGTACAAAGCGCTAGGCCATTACTAGGAGCTCATGAATTCTATTAAGTCGCTCTGTACAAATGAGTAGCACTCTGAATTTTAGCAAAATTATATTTCAAAACTGACAATACCACATAAAAAGCAACGATCTATCTAACCCTTCTGATATTATTGCTAAATATTAAATTATCCAATCTAAAAGCATTTAAAATGCGTGCGCTATATTGAATATTTTAAAATGAGTATGTTGGGTGTTTGAAGAATTTTTTAGCTTCAAAGATGGACAGGTAGTCTTCCAAATGTGACTAGTCACTTTGGAACAAAAATTGAATTATGGATCTCAAAATATAATTTAGATATTTTTCTGCATTACAATTTCCATCAAACTGTAAATAGGTTTTAAATTTGAAAAAAGGTATGTTTTAACTAATCCAAAATATATGTGGAAAAGCGTTATAGCTTTTCCACTTTCTGAAAAGCAGCTCCTCAAATATTGTGTTCTTGGCTATATATTTCAAAAATGCTGTCTTAATCTTGATTTTACTTCTATCGTCTAATTTTATCGCTTCTAATTCAAATTGAGTAGGTGACAAAGACAACTTGTCTGCAAACAAATCACATTTTCTGTGTGGAAGGATCGGAAGTGATTTTAAGAATTGGATGCTAATTTTAACTTCTTTTCGTTGCGAAATATTCATTTTTTACACTTACGTAGGTAAATATTGACTGGCTCTTTTTCTGAGGTAACGCTGCAAGTTCTGTTTTTATGTATCTGCAAACTATAAACCCCAAATTCCCCCATTTCAGGAGCTAATGTGCAAATTGCTGTTCTGAAAATGAAAATTATTTAATAGGGTATCAAATTCAGATAAAAATATATTACTGGTTTTCGAAAGAGTAGATGCCTACGTCTTCGTCAAAGATTTTTAAAGAAATTGGACGTGATACATCCATCGTGATAAGGCCGCTTTTGCCAGATGGTATCGTTTTTATCCGCGTATATGGGCACTTTAATTAAAGGGTTATATTTATATCTTAATAATAATACACAATTGCATTCGTTGCAAATACCACAACATACCGAATAGCATTCTTCGGACAATCGATATAACCAAAACGTTTGATTTACATGGGATTTGATCCGTAAATAAGCATTATCTATGCTTAAATTCATTTTCAATCCATGCCATTCTGGTTCTGTATATTCCACCCAACTCTCCATAGTAAAGTATAAGGCAAGTGAAAGCAAATATATTTAAGTTTATAGATTATTGGATTTCACCTTGACACGAACAAACTGATTTCATGATAACTTTATCGAAAGTTAACAAAATTACAAAAGACTCGAAGCACTTCTACCTCAGGTCTGCCTAGAGATACAACTGAAATTGTTGGCAAGGCGTGAACTTGTTTTTATTTATTTTATCAAGCTACAACCGAGTTATCTCATATAAGTACTTGTGTACAGTGGAACAAAAATTTGAGGGTGTCATGTTGGAAACTGGATAAACTGTCCCACTACAGACTTTAATCTTTACTTTCACTCCTTTAGTACTCACAACTTAGGTTTAGGCCGCGGAAGCGCAATCAGTTAACGTTTGTCATTTTTGACATTTCATAGTACTGAGGTAGATACTGAGGTAAAGGAATAATTATTCTCAAGAGGAAAAGATTTCTTGTTGCTTCTTCACAGAATTAACAAATTCGGGATATACAATACAAGTAGACCAAAGTTATTGTTCAGATGATAAGGCGTAGTCTGTAAAAGGAGCAAAAACAGGCGTATTGTAAAAGGAGCAAAAGGATAAGCAATTCTAACACTAGATGCAGACCACGAATGACATTTAGTAAGATGAAAATGCTGGGCCGCTGTTTTTAACATATGCCGAATCCGAATTGCTGTAGGTCATTGTGACTTTATCAAAATAATCTTATTTGGATAGCTTGCGGTAGAAGTGATCCAAGTGTCATTTTATTGACTTCGAGGAAATGAGCCAAACGCGTTTTATGTTTTAATAACTTAAAATTTAATTCTGATTTTTTAAACTAAATTGATCTATACTTTTCCACATGTGAGTATAGTTTAATAAAATTCAATTTCTCAAAATAAATTTAACATAATTAACCGCAAAAATGACGTTATCTCCATTTTGGCACAAATGTGACTTGGATCACTTCTGCTCCAAGTTATCCATTTATACTCAAGAATATTACGGATATTTAATATTACTGCAGAAGTTGGTACTGCTACCTGTGCATATTTTTTCGTATTGTCCATTCCAGGAGAAGATTAAAACTTGTAGCTCCATCTTAACATTCTTGTTCCTTCCCGCATTCTATCCAGAAGCAATAAAGTACCGCACTGGCACGTATTTTATACACTGTCTGGTCCTCTTGGTCCTATGGCCTAAGGGATTAAATTAACTATATATAAAAATAAATGTCTGGTCGAGTTAAATTTCATTCGAAAGCATTTTTTTACTTTTAACAGAGATAACTTTTGAAAAATACATACTTGTTTCCGTTGTGACGACCCGTCCGTTACATTCAAATACTCTCATATCTTTTAATTACCACTCATGGAAATAAGTACTAAGGATGAACAGGTGAAAGCAAAGATTAAATAATTATCACATGTTAGTATAATTAATTCTTTGGGTGAAAATAAAAACTGGTACTTAGGTGGTAGTGGGTGTGTGTTCCAGTTTGAGGTTAGGAATCAGATCATATCCAGTTCAGTAGTTATTTCCGGGGAAACTTTTGGGGGTTCACAGAAAATATTTAATGTTAGGAAATTCCCAATTAAATGTTGTTTCTTTAATTCATGCATGCAATGAATCAAATCATAAAGAAATTGATACAATGTAAAGTAGGCATTTTACCTTCTAAAAACAATCACTGGGAACCCTACCACTGGCTGGTAAGAAAATGGGCACTTTTGAAAAAAATAATAAAAGGGTTTTTTTTGCAAACACGCAGGGGTTCCCTAGCTCTTCCCTTCACTTTTTGTCGCCATCAGTTCTCTGTGCGTCTCTCCTGCACAATTACCACTAACAAGTTCAAGGGCAAACATTTGACAAAGTAGGACTTTTCTCTCTTGGCTCACCTCAAAGAATCACGTAGTGGTTGGTACCTTGGTCTGAATCATTACACACTTAATGTCTTTAATTGTAAAAAAAGCATTTTATTTGTTCCTTTCAAGTTTTCCCTCAGTCGGAATCCAGTTGCGTTTATACGATACGAGTGAAGTTCCAATACCACTTTCACTGTTATTTGGAGAAAATCAGGCACCAATTGTGAAACAAGGTGGTGGTGAAGTAACAGTCTGAGGGCGTCTGGAAAATAGTGGTATGGGGAAATTAAAAGTCTGCCATGAATAGATATGACTATCTAGATATTTTAAAACTTTGGTAGCTTTTTCGCAAGGTTTCTTTATTTTATGCCCTTTTTCACACGTTTTCTTACTTTTATGCGATTTTTTCCAACGGTACGCATTCACGCATAAAATATTCCCGAGGTGTATATTCTCTTCGCTATTCAATAGGGATACACATTATGCGAAAAGTAGTATTGGGTAAACAATCGAATTAAGAATACTTATTTTTCACAGAATGTTTTATTAGATTTCTATATAACACATATACAAATATTCTCGTTACATTCGAGACATTATACTAAGGAATGTTTAATAAAATATGTATTTTCCGCTATTGATATCACAAAAAAATGTAAAATCAGAACGGAAATTTCAACTACCATCATTAAGATTCTCTATAATCCCTAACAATTTCTGTCGTGTTTTTTTATTATTGGAATAAACACATGATATTAAATTAGCAAGTTGCTTAGCTGAATACAGTTTGCAATCTTTCTGGTTGGTTATCCATTCTTCAAATAACTCTGGTGGATAATAATAGGCTTTAATGTAAGAATCCACATATGACCTGTGCTCGGTAAATTTAAACCCTGATATCAGCTCCAATATTGACATGAAATGTGTAAAGTCGAGCTGCATTAAAGCACGGCCACCAGCTGTGCACTTTTTTATATTGGAAAACCTAGTAAAAATTATATATGATTAAATATGACATAAAAAGTTGCGAAAAATTACCCCTCCACCAATAAGTGTGTAGTAACGTGTGCTAAAGCCTCCCAAATAAATCCTAGCGGTAGTGACACATCCTTCGATACTTCTTCTAGTCTCATGGCAAAGGTTTGTATACTCTACGTCGAATAATTTTATATTTATTCGGAAATTTATAAAGTTACTGTACTTACTCTGTTCAATAAGTCAACATAAGGGCTATATTGTACGCTTACATGATTTATATCCCATTTTACTCTGGACATTCCTGACAAAATTCTTTGCAAATCGATTGCTTTAGCTGTTACACAAACGTAAATAGGTTTAGAGATGCCGGTAGCAAAATTTAAATGTTCAGGAAAAGTCAGTAAAATCTGTCGTTCGCTGGGTGGCAATAAATGTTCCAAATAGCATTGTAACTGTTCGCACTGCTTAACCATACAAACTCCACTCTCAACAGCAACACTTCTCTGATATAAGCCGAATAAAGTATCAGGATTACAAAGTTCATTGTTAGCCTAGAGAGATGATCAAGTAAAATTACTATTTAAAATGATTCCACTTTATAATATGCATATTTTAGTACAAGTTATTAATTTTCTAAGGCAATTATTGCAGCTTCTACGTTTAAGCCTGGCAATGGTATTTTATGAGTGTGTTCAGAGCGAACGATAAAGTCTATTTGTCTATTCAGAGAAGCATAAAAGTTACTTTTTCCACTTCGCTTCTGGCAGTTAAATGAGATCAGAGTGGACGCTTCGAAAGTAACTTTTTCTCATAGCGTTCCAAACAGCCTACAGAAAAAGTTACTTCGGTGTCTAAGTGCATGTGTAAACTGTTAATTTCTTAGTTAAATTGAAAATAGAATTTTTTACTTTTTCACCAAATAAATTGAATTGAATTGGTGTATTTACCGTTAATTTCACTTTTATGCGTTCACAGCAATTAGTTACATTACACGTTAACCTCAAAAATAAATGACTTGCTTCTAAAAGGTTTCATAGTCACTTTAGCATATTGCTCTGAACAGACTCTATATATAAATTTAACTCACCAAAGAGGAAAAGTTTAATGGCCATCCTTTTACTTTAGGGACCACCTGCTCTGTCAAATGTTTCAGTTTTTTTTCTAATTGGCTGCTGTACAAATTTTCCATAGAAATTGGCTTCACAAAAATTAAAATATATTAAAATAAGCTCTGACTATATCAAGGTTTGTTCCTAATTTTAGTTTGACTTTATAATGTATTGTTATGTTAAAATTTTTTCTCAATACACAAATTCTTTCTGATTAATTTAATAAAAACAGGTTACGATTATTGTTTACTTACAGAATCTTTGGCAAAAATTTCATGAACCGCATATATATAAAAATCAATAAGCTCAAACATGGAAGCAACGATTTGTGGCGATATACAATGAAGCAATTTACACATTTGTAAATATTTCCCAATACAACGTAAGACGTTTAAAGTTGTGCTGTTGGTAAGCATTTGCCTGCATTTAAAAAATTACAAAATAATATTCTAGAAAAAATTTAACAAAATGTACATGACTTTATCTGACTCATCTTCACTTCTGCTGTGAAAATTTGCTTTTTTCTCATCATCTTCACTCTCTTCAGAAAAATAGCAAGACGCTTCATCCACTATACCTGATAAGATGTCTTCTTCCAGCATGGTAGCGTCCAGTCCGCCATCAAAAGGGGAGCTCTTCTCGGAAAATCTCAAGAAATAACCCCATGAGCCATATACTGAGCTTACATCTTGGGAATGCACAGATACTGATTCATCACAATTTAATGGCGATATATCAGTCGGTAATATTGCAACCTTAACTTCCACAGGTGGTAATTTATGTCTTTGCAGCGAATGTTTCACGAATCGGAACTCCTTAAAATAACTGATTATTAGTGCGATTAGACAACATATTCTTGTGCTTACTTGTAATTGCAATATATTTGTAAAAGAGTCCACGGGAGTCCAAGACTCATTGTCCAGAAATAAGCAGATTTCTTCCAGACAGGAGTAATGATATCTATCGAAAAACTGCATACTTTGGGATTGCATTTTATTTAATAATTTTTCGGAAGTTTCTCCACAAAACTCCATACCAACTTTATTTAGTCGCTGTGCTATTGCCAGAACTTGGATAAATTGTTCGTATTTCAAAATCTTTAACTTGGGGCTTAATAAATAAACACATATCTTTGATTGTATATCGTTCCATATACGAGACTGACCTTTCTTTAGTTTTTCTTGTATATAAGCATCTTGAGAGTTAGCCACATCGGAGGGGAACAATTTGTAATTTTGGTGCCACATACTTATTTGGTAGTATGATGCTAATATTACCCAAAATGATTTGCACAAATTTATTAGACATGAAATGTACTTATCTGCAGGCACACGTTCGCATAATTGCTCAAAAAGTAACTTCGGCTTATCCTCACAATTCTGATCACTATAATTTTTTAAAACTGTGATCACCGTCGAATGAATAGATGAAATGAAATTTATATGTAACTGGAGGTATAGAAAAATGGCAGTTAATTTTATCAAAAAATTAAAAATAATCATCTAGTGAACTCTAATTACCTGATCCATTGCTATCAGTGACTTGTTTAATAACTTATAGGCTTGCTGTAACTCCCCGTACTTCTTGGTGTCAAAGATTCTTGTCATCTGCCATTATTAAAGGTAGCAAAAAATGTTAAAAATAAATTTCAATACCTACCTCATTTAGGACAGTGTCCAACTGATATTCTGTTAGGATAAGTGTTTCTTGCAACTTCTGATTTAATGACTGCACACAGTTATATTCTGTGTATTGTGAGGCGGAAGATTTACATTCTAGCAGCAAAGAAATCGCTCCAGAGTAATTACCATCAGAAAGTAATTTTTGCAATTCAGTGTCTGTAGATTTCTGCAAATATTACACTTTTTATACAAAAGCTTAAAAAATATAAAAGCGCATACAATTGCTTTAATTGTATTCAAAGATTTCAGAACCTCAACCAGGACTTCCCTTTTACGATATGCCGCTAAAATTTCTAAGCTTGTTGTTGTTAAATGTTTCTTTGCGTAGCTCAGATAAGATCGGGCCTTTCTACATATCCACAGAGCTTCTCCCAATTCCTTTTCTGCCTCGATTATTCTCTGAAATTCTTCGTTGCAAGGATTTCTTTGTTCAAGTATGTGCTGAAGAACTTTCTTTGAGATTACTTTTTGCTGTTTGCGCAGGCTATCCATTGCTTTTAAAATGCTATCACAGTTTAACTGATCCCCAGAAAATTTCTATTGAAAATGGAAAAGAAAGGCCGTTTTCATAAATACTTTAAAAATAGTATGGCGCTCCATACATTCTAAGATATATTTTCTCTTTTCACAACCTTTGCTTTTGTAAACGTTTTCTTCATTGGCAATTTGTTTTATCAAACATGTCTCTATTAATGAGTTTAAAGATGAGCGCCAAAATTCCTCGATAAATTTAAATGTTAACAACTTCAAATATTGATGTTTTTACGATTATCTTTTTTTATACTTCATATTAAAAATTTAGATTATGCTTACTTTAGAGGGTAACAGGATGCCAGTCTATGTAGCTCAAGAACATTAAGGATTCAGAAAAAATTAATACTGCGAGATTTTGTTCAAATAGAACTCATAGAATAAAAATCAACAGAACTCATAGAATAAAAATCAACGGTCTGTACTCAAAAGGGCAAAAACCAGGATGGGCGTTCTGCAGGGATTGATTTTGGACCCTTTACACTTTTTGATAAATATGTAGATGCAATGAAGGGTGAATTTAAATACATTACGGATCAGACTATTAGTGATTGTAAACTATCTAAAATTAATCAACATCAGAATAGATGTTATATGGTTTGAAGCAACTAAATGGAAACGTAATATCGGGATAATAAAGGTTATAGAATTTAACAGCCTATTCCAACCTAAGCCTTCGTCTTCGTCTTGATTTTGTTATGATAGTTATTAATGCCAGCAAATGAGTCAGCTTATTCCAATTTGTTTGCTTAGTTTGATTTTTGATTTTTCGTTCATTGTTTAGAGAGGAATTGATGATTATCGTTATAGGGCTGGATACAAAATATTTTACACACCTTTGAAAATGTGAAAGAAATACGATTATTACGGGAATATGAAAAATTATTTCATTTAACTCGCCTTGGCGTTAAAAGTATAAAGCCTACGAAAGAAATTACGTTCCCATTGAAAACTTTGAAGCCTTTAGAATGATGTAACCTTTTGATCTTTTCTAGTGAAAAATAAAAAATTTCTCATTTAAACGCTCTCCTTCCCTAATATCTGCATTTTTAAAGTTGTCGTGTGCGCTGTCCAACATATGAAATCACGGTACGATGGAGGTTGAATTTAAAACGAAATACCTTTATTATTGCGACTAGAATTTAAGTAAAATTTATATCATTTTGAAATTCAGACTTCTATTAAGATATTCACATAAATTTCTTTTGTCGCTTCTTTGGAAATAATTCATAAATATCCACTTAAAGTAGATTAGAACTTCATCCGATATCCTATGTGTATGTATGGCTATGTTGGAACAGACTTTTGTGAATTATTTTGAAAGAAATTACAAAATTTGATCTGAATATCAACTTTAACGTGATATAAATTTTGTATAAATTTTAGTTGGAATAATTAAGAAATTTCGTTATAAATCCAACCCCCATCATACCAAACTTAATGGCGCGATATTCTTTTCCATGATTATTTCCTATTTCATTTTATGGGAACAAAGAAAATTATTGAGCCTCTTCACATTGGTGTGGAAAAAATTCTGGTGCACGGCGCTTCACCGCACGTCTGATTGGTTAATTTAAATGACTTGAGTATTTCGTATTCATAATTAGTGTTCCACTTCTTAATTTTTTTCATCTGTCGTCTGTTTTATTTATTATGTTTAAGAAAGACGTTTTAGGTTGTGTTGTTGGTTTTCTCGAAATTATAAAAATAATATAAACTTAAAGTGCCTTTATATAAGCTATTTACATATCTTATATAAAATATAAAAATATCAATTACTGAGTTCTGTTTCACTTCGAATTCCGGTTAGACAGTCCATTTTATTCGTGATGAAAGCGCGAGTGTGAACGCTTCTGCTGTAAAGCGCGCTGCAGTGTCATTTTGTGTAACAGAACATATAATAATATTATAATTTCCGCCAGAATAAGGTCCAATATCTGGTCTGAAAAGAAGAGCTCTATTTGGGGCCTATTCCGCTTCAAGTCTTCTTGGGTGTCTCGGTATTCAAATTCGTTTGCTTTGCTTGATTAATATTTTGTTCATCACTTAATCGTTAAGTCTAGTGTATATTAGGCAAAAATTAATGTAAATTATATAGAGTATTATTTTGGCTTTAAGACGTTTAATTTTATTAGTAAAAGTTATCAACTTATTCTGAATAGAAAATAAAACCAAAAAAATGTTTTATTACTAAAAGCTATTCATAATTTCCATGAAATTAAGTTACAAAGTGTTATATAAACTAGCCAAAAACATAGTATAGACATCTGACGTCATTGTTCTAACAAGATGAAGACAAAGACGAAAACTTGGATTGGAATATATAATCGATTAGAGTTTAAGTCGAGCATTGTCTTTCTGATCATATTGGACTGAAAAAGGTCATTTTGAGCTCAAAAAAAGGGCTCCTATTATCATCATAATGGGCTAAACACAAGACATTCCTTTTTGTTAGTTTTTGAGTTAAAAAAGAGCGCTCAGCGCTCCATACTAAAATACAGCTAAAAACGAATACTCCTGTCATCCTAAGGGCCTGTTGGTTTCCAAGTCCTCGTCTTTGTTTTGTTACAACAAATCGTGACGTCAGCAAGAAGCTAACTTGTACCATTTCGTTTGCTTTGCTTGATTTTTGACATTTCACTCCCTGCTACATGGTTAAGACTGTTTATTAGGGAAAAATTAATGCAAATTATATATTATTTTGGCTTTAAGCCATTTGATTTTAGTTGTAAAAGTTATCAGCTTACTACAAATAAAAAATAAAACAATAATATGTGTTTTTTTTTATTATTGTTAAAAGCTATTCATAATTTGCATGAAGTCAAGTCGATCGTTGACTTGATGAAGTATTATACAAAGTAGTCAAGCTCCATTGCTAAGACATCTTAACGCCGCTACACACGCTCATGCAAGTCGGCCAGTTTGACCTGGGCCCGTATTTGCAACTCGATTCGAATCATCGAATCGAGACAAATGCCTACTCGAGTTAATCGAGATTTTAAATTTGGTAAATTGTTCGAGTCGAAAGATTAGTGCTGCCACAATATTCGCAAATTTTTTGTGTCTTCATTCTATTTTGATTCTTCCAACTTGTTCGAAAGTATTAAAATTTAGCCGGGAATTTATTAAAAAGTTTGAAAAATAATTTACTAAATCTTTTAAAATGGATTCTATCGGTATGCACTTTTTCAGAGCTAGTTAATCACAACGGATTGTATTAAGGAAGTTATGGGATGCTTCAAATCCTTTAAGATTAAATGATAGTAGGTAATTTCGATTTTGACGCACAAAAATAATTTCATCTTTCTAAAGATGCATTCAAATACTTGGTGGATGCATTTTCAAAATCTTCGTATAATAACTCAAGGAGAATGCTATCCCGTCCATTCTGAAACTTGCAGCAGCTTTACGTTCATATCAAGAAAGTGTTGGCGAGTCATATCACATATCCATGTCCGAGTCGATGCTTTCTGTAAATTTAAATAAATTTGCTGCTTGAATCTTAACATCTGAGTTTGGCAAATGATTTTTAGCTAAATTAGGCTCTCTTTCCAAGAACACTATCAATATGTTATATTGCTCAGGAGTAGTAATTCTTAATCTAAAATAAAAAATATGATCAAAATTTGCTACTATCTTAGTAAAATTCTACCTTTTTTCCATTTTGAATTTGAGTTTTCTACCACTCGAACAAAAGAAACTTACCGAGCAAACACTCGATGACAGCCTACTCGAAAGCGCTCGATATTTAGTTGCCAAATGCAAATTTCTCAATTTAGACCGCTTTCGTGTTCGAATAGAGTTACCAAATACGGGCCCTGAGCTCGCGGATTCGTTCGAATCGAAGTTGAGCATGGAGCTTTGCATGGAATGGGTTTGCCGACTTGACATGCACAAGCAAAGTCGCCCGAATTGCATGAATGTAAATTGGAAATGGAGCTAAGCATTAAGTTGGAAATGGAAGAGCATGAAGCAATCTGAAACAAACTGACATGACTTTGCTTGCAGTCAATTGGATTCATCCGATTTTACTTCATGGGAAACTTAAAGCCCAACTCCAACTTGCAGTAAACGCGTTCATGTAAGTGCGCATGCAAGTTAGTGGATTTACATTAACATATGTAGCACACTTTAAATCTTAAACTTTTCGTTCAACTTGGCATGCGCATGCCAAATTGACCGTCTTGCATGAGCGTGTGTAGCGGCCTTTGCTTCACCAACGGTTCCAACAAACCGAAGACTTTGATTAGAATAGATCCTTAATTAGTACTTAACGATAACTCGTAGGATGATCCACTTTCCAAGTGGAATTTTACACATCTTTACTCTTTACAGTTTGGCGCCAACAAGAAAAATGCATATTAACCCATTATAACCCAGCGTATATCATACGCAAAAATTCCAAAGGTTCTATCTGCTCAGTTGGCGACTAAAATTCTTTTTTTCCTAATTATATGCGTTTAAGGTATGTAGCTTATTCCGTTATTAAAGGAAATATGACAAACTTTTATCTGTTAACAGCAAGAGTACTTTCATTTAGTGCACATCACTGCAATTTGTTTGCACTGCACATGCGCAAATCGGGGTAAGCATTTGATTTAACTTTTTCTTTTCTTAGAAATATAGAAATTTTTCCTAAAATATTTATAGTACCTATCGCTGAAAGTTCAAATTAAAATACAAGGGTAGTATTTCCTAGAATTATTGGAGGAATAAAGATTTGTGATTCTATTAAATTTTCTATTTTTTTATTTTTAAGTTAAGCTGTTTTGAAAATACGCAATCTATGAGCGGGTAATAATGGGTTAAAATACATGTATGTAGCAAAACCATGAGCAAAACAAATTAATATTTCGAAAATGCTAAATTCTGCTGGAGAGATTTATATCTATCAGTTTTGTCATTATTCGTGAATACCTTTAATTCATAGCTTGCAACATCACAATCTTCTTCAAAGTAGATGTCCTCAATGCCTTCCAATATTTCTTGATCAGATAATTTATAAGATTCTTCTTCGTTCACTGGCTTCTCCTTACCTACTGTTTCTGGAGTGCTAGACACATTCTGAATGAAGTAATCTGAAAATCCCATTGAGGGAATTTTCATTTGACGATTCTATGGAAAATTGAATCGAGTAGAGAGTATTTCAAGCGCACAATTGTCATTACCTGTGAATGAATCAACTCCAAAAATTTTGTTTTAATCTCGTCCATAGTTTTGTTTGACATTATTCTGACAGATAAGTCACAAGCTGGCGCCTGTGGTTTTTTCCTACTGTTGCAGCTGGAGTGAAATTACAATTTCATTGCAATACAATTACTTTTGTTGATGTTCCTCATCAGTCCTTTCCAGATAAAATCAGGCAAGGCAGAACCAAGGTTTATTTACTTCCACTTGTCAACGCAAAATGATGACTGTTTCGATTTCAGCAGCTCACCTTAACCCCCCTTTACATTTATTTGGAACGGGGCTACTGACATCGAACAAAGAATTGTCATTTAGATCAGAACGTGAGTCGTGACCGTATTCCTTTTCCTAAGGACGCGAATATGCATTTCCAGTGGCTTTGTACTTGAGAATTTAAAAAGTGAATATCTTAAAAGTTATAAACATACACGAAATATGCTAAAATGGAGTTTGGAGAAAACGGCAATGACTCCCAAAGAACTGCATATAACCGTGACGCGAGGTGTGGAGATTTTTCCGTTACAAATTTAGACTTATTTTGGACGGTGGTGTCGATTATAATGCGCCTAGTAAACGTGATATTAAATGTTGTACTTGCTGTTGAGTATTACCAGAAAGAAGAAATTAATCATTTCGTGTGGACAACATTTTGTATTGTAGTTCCCATGGTGGTTACTACCCTTTTGTCCATAAATATGTTAGGTTTTAAAGAATACATTGCTTAAAAACTATAAGCTCTCTTACAGGTACCTCGAGGATAGGAAGAAATCATATAGAAAGCGTTACACTTTTTGTGAAATGGTGTTTTTCGTTGTTATACTTCCTTTTCTTTTTCGGTAGCTGCAGAAAAATTAACATTACGCTTTATTTTCATTTGCACAATTTCTAGATATTTCCAGTCATTGATGTATGCTATAGCAAGTAGAAACGCGGGGAAGAAAGGGGATATAATTAATCAAAGGAGGTAATTACGCTCGTTTTTTAATTCCTTAATTTTAAAGTGAATACTTACAAATATTCACCACTAGGTACTTCAAAAGTATGATTAAAGAAGAGAGTGATGTAGCTTTAATAAGGATATTTGAATGCTTCCTTGAGGCTGCTCCTCAAAAGGTTCTACAACTTTCCATAATATTATCTGAGGGCTATACATTCACTTGTATGATACAATTTCTCCTACCAGTGTTTCATTTTTATTCAAGTAAATTGAACGTTTAGGGATTCAGTTTGCCGCAATATCAGGATGTGTTTGCAGTCTGGCTTGGAGCATGGTAGTTTACCACAAGTATAATAGGTATTCGCAGGCAGACAAAGAACAAATATCGATTCTTGGATGTATTGGGCAATGCTGCTGGCATTTTTCAATAGCGGGTAAGTTTAGTAGAGGGTTGTAATAAAAGGTTATACTATCAAATAAATATTTGGAATAAATTCTTCAAAGCTTTCATGAAAAAATAAACTGAAACATTCTGACCGTTAACGAATTTAAATGTTGAGAAGAACGCTAATGTTATTTTCCGGAACTGAGGCACATATAAATGTATTTTTATTTTTAGTTTCACGGATGCTTTGTATGTCTTTAATTGCTAGCATTTTTCCTTTATGGACACTCATCGCGTCTAGCAGTCGGGTACTTTTAACCAGCATCATACTAATTATTTTCGACAAGCCAACCTATTGTTCGGCGACACTTATTCACAGCTTTGGTCTTTGTTTGATTCTAGGAATTGTTTATATTTTTGCATATATTCTTCCTAAGGAAGGCAGAACGAGATATAGATTTACAATATATTATGTGGTATGCATACTAGAGAACATAGTTTGCATAGCTTTATCAATCAGGTATACAAAAAGCAGTATCACAAGTAACACATTCTTTGTTCTCCTTTGTGCATTTTCGGTTGCAATGTATTTAATTGGTGTTATATTTATGATTTTATATTATACTACTTGTCATCCGCATATTACAGCTAGACCATCCCGTATCATTACAAGCACATCCTCTAACAAAAGCTAAAATCAATGTATTTTTGTACTGAAATATACAATTCAGTTTTATTAAGTTATTTATTTTATTAAATTATTCAATATAGTATAAAGTATAGTATAAAGTACGCAAAAAGAAACAAATATAAAAATTGCGAATGCCAGGGTAACTTTTAAAGTGATTCTAGCTACGAAAAGAACAGGTTAATGAGTTTAATCGACGAGTCGTCTTGCAAAGTAATTATCGGCAGATTGTAGGCATCAGAATTACAAGCTGTTTGGAGTCTCCGGAGAAATCTTTATAATATTGGCATGTCTTTATTTCATTAGTTTAGGAAAATATTTAAAAAGGCTCAGTAAATCCCTGCTTCTCAAACATGGTAAAATGATTTTCTCATCATACATTTACATTGCACTTTTCTTAACGAAATAACGTAATACTGGGCTCTAGAGAATACTCTCCAGAATTCACGGTTTTGTACACAACCTCGCTAGCTAACAAATTCTTTTCACGTTGTAAACTAGGTTTCCCGTTTCCATAAGTGTTCTTTGGAATTGGCGTCTCCTAAGTTTACCTGCCTGGAATTATGTATGTTAGAAACCCCGAAGGTTTCATATTATTCATAGTTCATCTTTTGCATATATTCATAATTCCTGCTTTAGACCTAACCATAAAGATCAGCCTTATTGTTATATTCGTACGCAACGGAAAAAGTTTCGAATTTCTTGGTTATCTTAACCTGGAGTGAACGCACGTCTTAGCAAAGCTGACGCAGGTAGTGAACGCTTTTTCTCGAGTTCCTGCCCAGCAATGCATCACCTGGTAGTAGCGCTTATCTTCCTCACTGTGTTGCAAGCAATAAAGACTTCACAGTCTATTGCTCTGGCGAGGAATCAGGAGCTGACTAGTTTTCTATTATTACTAAACTTGTTCGGTGGTAATAGCCTTCCAATTGAATTCCGCGTGCGGACTAGCCATAGTGCAACTTGTAAGATTGGCTCGTGATTTTCACATAATGGAAAATTTTATGATATGCAACTAGACATAGCGAGAATTTAGACACGATCAGAAATACAACCCTATATTCCGATTTATGCAATAGCACTTTACCAGCTCCACCTAATAAAATATGTAGATAACATTGAAAAATTTTTATTTTCCAAGAAAGCTATAACTTTGCCATATGACAGCTTATTGCCAAACTCAATCCACAAAAATAGTTCCTTGGAAACATAACACCACTGCTTAAGGCTTTTTAAAAATATGTTTCCTATCCCCAAATTTCGGTTTTCTTGATGACGTATTGCCACAATATAATTCTAACAATTTTTTCTTAGAAGAAAGCTCTTCCTTTTCACTTTTTCTATCGTTGTGTGAAACTGCTGCCTTGAGAATTTTGCCAAGAAAACGTTTATTCGTTTTCTTCAGCGGACAATCAAGCCAGCCAGATGGGCCAATCTCTTGAGCTCGCACCTGCTTTATTGCAATATCCCGGAGAATTTCCTCAACAGCTCTCCTACGAAAATAACAATTTAATAGAGTTCACATAAACAACTTTTTGACAATAAAAAACCTTTCAAGCTCTTTATCACTTACGCCTTCTCTTTTACTATTCTTGGTATTTTCATTCATTTCCTCAGTAGTTTGAGATCTATGCAGATATGTCAGATGTCGTATTTTATTCCCGCGTTTATACCAGCGGAGAAAAACTCTTTATGGTTTGGAGCAGGCGCGAATTTTAACTAAACTATGGTTTCACTTCGGTTTCTGATTCTGATACGAGAATTGTTTGTAGCAAAACTATGGCGCAAAACAAAACTGTATGGTAACTAAATGAAACGGAACACTGATCGTAACAATAATATTTACATTTTATATTTTCTTCATGCATTACCAAAATAGCATCATCTGTTTGCCGTTGCTACTCTCGTCCTTAGTTCGCTGGTCATAGCACAAATGACTTGAAAACCAAACAGAAGCAGAATCAGAATTAGAATGGAAACTAATGTTTTTAATTTAGTTATGTTTCTGAAGTGAAACTCACGGTATAGAGAATACAAGGTATGCTCGAGGGAAAAATGAAGTTGAGCCGACGACGTCACAACGGCAAATGTTGTAGTTTTTAGTAATTTAGGAATTAAATGAGTAGTTGAAGATATTTTTCATTTATTTCTTTACAGTAATGTTCCTCTTAGCATGCCCCGGCATATTTCATTCATGACTAATTTTAGCGTTTTTCAGCAATATAACCTTAAATTC
>QYTT01089828.1:38621-70885 GCA_006980735.1 Dasypogon diadema
CAGAATCAGAATTAGAATGGAAACTAATGTTTTTAATTTAGTTATGTTTCTGAAGTGAAACTCACGGTATAGAGAATACAAGGTATGCTCGAGGGAAAAATGAAGTTGAGCCGACGACGTCACAACGGCAAATGTTGTAGTTTTTAGTAATTTAGGAATTAAATGAGTAGTTGAAGATATTTTTCATTTATTTCTTTACAGTAATGTTCCTCTTAGCATGCCCCGGCATATTTCATTCATGACTAATTTTAGCGTTTTTCAGCAATATAACCTTAAATTCCTTAAAATGCATGCAAAACTTTGCGGCAGTGACGTCACGTAAACTAAAATGGCGGAAGTAGTGCTCGGGCCCAGCATTCCTTGTATTCTCTATATCGTGGTGCTAGAAAATTTCCATACCAAATTTCCTGAGTTAACACCACGGTATACAGAGTACAAGTTCCCATTTTGTTTGTACCTTTTATTAGATTTATCTTCCGTTTCTCCCAATGAAATACCAAACAAGTTGCTGTACAGATGCATGTTTCATGAAATTCCGAAATTTTCAGAACTATGCCAACTAGTACAAGTAAACAAACAAGTCTAGTACAATTTGTACGCAATTTTATTCGGAACGCGACCCATTTTTATGCACAGGAAGCTTTTGTTGTGTGCGATAACCGGCTTTGCAAATTTAATTAGTGTGCGTATAATTGCATTCACAATAATCACATTAATATCGATAAATATTGAAACACTAAAACTTTTTGTTATTATTTTACATTCTAGAAAGTAATTGGGCTATGTCAATAATAAAACCGATTAAATATTCGTAATAAGTACTCTTATTCCATAGAAATTACACTCCTGTCTCTACACGTCACCACTACTAACAACTAACCAATTGTTCATTTTATATTTTCATTTGCAATTGCAATTTAGTTTCGTGTGTGGGTTGCTCTGGGGCTGGTGTGTGTGTTCGCTGAAAGCAGTTATAAAGCAGTTTTTCCCTTTTTGGCTTGAGACTACAGAATTGCTAATTTTCTATTTTAGGTACTTATTTAAATGTTTAATAATAGGGTTCCTTATCGGTTGCGAAACTTGTAAAAATGGGAACACACTTACGTGTTACTGTTGTGTGTGTCACTGGCGACAGTGCTGCCGTTTCTACTCCGATCATAGTATTTCTACTACTTTCGATGAACATCTACATCTGCTACTCCGCTCATGGCATTTTTACTCCCTTTTTTAAATAAGCTATATACATATTAACAATTTTTAAATGCTTGCTTGTTGCATAAGCAAGCTTTTGTCAAAATCACTTGCTGAAAAATCTACTACTCTACCTCCAAATCTACTCCCCTGGAAACACTCATTCTGCTATCCAAGGAATTCCCCAAACGGCAGCACTGGCTGGCGAAGAAGAATGAATCATGTTTCATCTTTCTTGCGGAGTATAGTTCACAATTTTCTGCAGTTAAATTTGAAACGTCTGTCGGTGGAGTTGTAGTTGGTATAGTGGATTTTTGCGAATTAAAAGTTTTAAATTTTCTTAATTTTATCTATTAAAAACTGACAAAGTGAGTACATATAATAAATTTGCTGATATTATTGCTTCAATTTGAGAAATTCTGATTGCTACTATGCACCGTATCAGGACACACCTTAATTTTTATCACATCAGAGAGTCGGTTTCAGAAATGATTAATTATGAAGTAATTTAAATGAGAATATTCAGTTTTTTGGTAAAATATAGTAAAAGTATTTTGAGAAGCGCAAACTGTGCGTTTTAAATCGGGGTGTACAGAGACCGGAATTGCATGGGCGGCGTCCATAGAGACAACAGCGCTCGCATACGCAGTTAATAGTCATTGAAATTATATTTTTTCCTTTGCATTGTCTTTTCACGACACTGCGAAAAGCTTTTTCTTTCGATATTCTTCATTGCCGAATTTTTATTAGAAGTAATTGTGGGAGAGGATGCCCTCCGCCACGTAGATATACCAAATACCATACGTATATCGGCGATACCCAGTGAGTTATTAACCCGCAGATAGTCGAGGCAGAACAGCAGAAAAATATAAAAAGCTGTGACTGTTTGTTGAGATAATGTAGTGGTTTAATCTCTTTCAGAAAATAAAGGCTTAAATTTAGAGATTTTATTTTTTCCCTACTCAAATAGTGTTCGCTGTCATGCGTGGGCCTTTCATCGGCCATCGATTTCACGTTATTGTGTAGTTTCGGTTAAAATTCCCAGACAATGCACTGAAGAACTGAAAGCACAAATTTGCCTTAAAAAGCGACATTTTGATTCTTAGCAGATATTGAGGTTTCCGAGCCGTAAAAGGAGATCTTCAAGAACGTACAGTAATTTGAAACAGTTTGATTGTGAGATAAATTTGCTCCACAAGATTACAAACATGCAACTTGCGCTTTTGTTCTCCCAATTGACATTGTGGTTCCTCTAGTTGAGGCAGGCAGATGTGGTTCATTAACCTGACTGCATTGAGTGGAGAAATATTATAAATAATTACTGTTATCGTTCTAAAAGCAGAAGTAACTAGCCACAATGGAAATTAATAATAGAATCACAGTATCACAGATTAGTTTTCAGTAAATGAATTAAATAATTTTCTGGCTAATTGTAAACAATTAAAGCAAAGAATATATCTCGACAATTATTAGCTCAAACTGGGCAGAATAGGCAAATCTTAGCCCGTCTTCCAAAGGGAATTTTCAAGGCCTTTGATGAAATGCAGTTGCACCGTTTCTGCTCATTTTATCCTACAAATTCTCAAGAGTATTCGAATCAACAAAAACAGGGAATTCGAAGCTTTTCCGTTACGCCGGAGTGTGGGATAGGGGTGATTAAGCTGATCGAATAGCTTTACCTTTGTTTATACCCCAAAGCAAGCTCTTACTTTTAGAATACTAAAAATGATTAAACCCATTTCCAACTATATGCCTACCTTGATTTTGGTTTGAATCAGTGTTCAAAGCTACTTGCCATGAACTGGTCTTGTCCACTAACCTACTTTTTATGATCACTAAGAATAAATGAGTTTATGAAGTATATAAGCTCCTATATTAAATGGTTTATAAAAACAGTTGAGCTGTTGCGTCGAGTTCGTGTTCCATCTTTGAATATTTTGATTATACAGGATGTCTGCGCTAAAGTGACTATACGGGCGTCCAGAGATAGATCTCCATGTTGCAAACCAAAAATTGGTTGGGGGAGCTGGGGGTAATTCTACGGTTCCCGACATAACAGCACTTGGGGATTTTTTGGTCATCTTCTAAGCTACCCGCCCACACTCAGCACATGTTTCTTATGGCGAAAGCCTATGAGCAGCCTCCATTCAACTTAGGAGAGTTTAAATATTCATCCTATTAACGAAGAGAGGAGGACGAGGATTTGGGGACCTTTTAAGAGAAATCAGACAGCATTAGAAACGACACCGTTCAAAGTTACACGAATGGATCGGGCAGAAAGAATAATAAAAAAAGAATTTTTAACTGTCATCTGATGAAAAAAACGTCCAATACATTTTGAAAATTGTAGTAGTCGGTTAAGCAATTTTCCATAATACATATAAGAAAACAATTTAAATCAAGAAATTTCACGGGTAACGCAAAAATTGATTCGATGCAGCGACTTTTGAAGTGCTTCAATTTTCGGCATTTCGGAAAATTCGTTTGACACAATAATCTAGAGATATTGATCTTTAAAAACACATCTTCACGCACATTAATATGAAAAATATCCTCTTAATGTACTTCTTAACCAATAAGTGTTGACCATAAGAACGAGTAGTAGTTCCAAAGTAGTGTTTATTGTGAGGTAAACAAATTTCATTGCGCGATTTAGCCACAAGTGTTTAATGAATAACATGTTTCGACTTTCTTTGCTCAGATTTCTTCTGCAGAATTCTACTAATATGCCATAAATAATTTCACACATAACCACAACAATGCTTTCATATGGAGGAATCTTCATCTCGATGAGATCTTGTATTTTATAAGTTGCTTTCTTTAGTCGGCAATAGCATTTTTGGTTTGTTTTTAAAATAACAGTTTTGCTAATTAGTAAAGCCACAGATTATGTACCATTTTGGATATTATTCCACCATTTAACGGAAACAAATTAAAAGTTGGGCGGTTTTATTTGTCGTATTTGCCAAATTTAATTAGACATCTCGGTGTCCTAGTATCTCCTGCTAATACCGTTATTTGATATGCACTTAGTCACAAAATTAAGCCTTTATTCAAAACGAACTTTAAAATTAACATTAAAAGTGACAAAATTGAGATTTTCATAACAAAGTTTTTATGTTCAATAAGTACAAGTTTGACAACAAACAAAAATAATGTGAGATAAAATAGTAATGCATGCGATTGTTATTTTTAAACAAGTTCGTTTTGCATAAAGGTGTACGCTCAATTTTGTGAGTAAGTGTATTTATTTGTTACTCTTTGAAGTGCTTTTTTGCATAGAAGAAGTAAATTTTGCAAATGGAATTTCTATTGAAAGTCTATATAATATTTTATTCAAACCAAAAAAAGGTGGAGGTTTTCACTTTTATCAAAGGAAATTAGTGACATCTGCTAATAAATAAACAAAAAGTATCTTTTTTCTGCCACTCAACAGATAAGTGTTCTTAAAATAAACCTTCTCATGTTTACTCTGACCAGTATAAAACCGGTTTGTTTACTATATGCGAATAATGTTCAACAGTCTTCTTATCAAAATCTAATCACAAAATTTTTTTAGATATTCCACTTTAGGCGTGAGGTGATACTCTTATTAATCAGATATAACTGGTATGATAGAGTTTTGTAATATTTAAGTTCGAGTTTTGCTCATTCTACTGACATTTATAATTTTTTTGTGTGAAAAATGCTCCCTGTTTTCAGAAATAATCGTGGGAAATTCCGATGCAACCAAGGAAAGTACGTTAAATACTTTTACTACTTAAATATACTAAAATGTCCCTAAAGTGCCCAATAATGTAAGCACCAACTCACATTTAACGCACGCTTATTTAATATGCGTGGGCAAAAATCAGCTCTCGTAGTGCTCGTTCGATTTTTCTTTGGTGAAGTGTTAATATTCATAACAGCAACTCGACATTTTTACTTTTATTATTCTGTCTACTACTTCCTTTTTGTTTTATTCTGGTGGAAAAAATACCTGATCAACTTCAACTTGAAACCAATTTCGTCTTTGAGGCGAGCTAAACGATTTCGAATTAGCGAGTTACTGTATGAAATTTCTTATTTCAAAAGCAAGGCTTCAACAGTTTCTATCATACCGTAAAAATGAAATTGTTGTATTGATAGTTATATGCACAGGAATCTACCAGATTCTACCTTACTAATGGACCGTTTAGCTATTATATTAATACAGTTTAATTATTTTAACCACTGACATTTCAACAGTGACTATAACGACTCAAATTATGCACGTACCCCATATTATGATTCAAGAAAGTATTTACCACTTTCATTTCACTTGAAAATCATATCTCGAAATTGGGCATCTCGAATTATGTTGTGACTAATAATTTCTTCGACAGTGAAATTTGAGAAAACAAAGCCTTACATATTCATTTAATAAGCAAATTTTCTCACTAAAAATTTAAGCAAGCTCATTCTTGGTAAAGTGAGTCATTCAGTCTGGCTGGCTGGAACTATCGGTTCTCTCTGCAGTGAATGACCGTTGGTAGAGCAAAGTTGTTAAAAAGATGTCCTCCATGCTGTCTCGTTTGAAGCAGGTTTGCGTATACAACTTCTTAATTTTGTGTATTTTAATGTACCTCTTCTGTCGTAATTGCGTTACTCGAATTTAACAAAGTAACGCTTACAATTTTAGATAAAATATTTCTAGAAATTTAATGACTTTTCTATTTGTCTAGCGGAATATGCGGTTGAAAGATACTTCTCTATTTAAGATTGCTTGCCGTTGCCTTGCGTGTTCAACAAGGCAATTAGTAGTGCTTTGAAAACAGATACCGTAAGCTGCCTGCTTTATTATCTTTGTAATTTTCAATCCAATTTCGATCTGAATTCAGTACCAGCAATTATGACATATTTATTCAAGGCATGAAAGATTTTAGAAGAATATATTTCTCATTGATTCTAGCAAGAGGACTATACCGTATGAACCTGACTCATTATCCGAATTGGCATTTGGTGTAGTTTCATTAGGGATTAAAGAATAAAATTATTCTTCTACTTTTTATAAGTATTTGTAGGGCTATGCCCTTATCATGTTGAAAGTCATTGACTAGAAAAATTTCAATGTCTTATCGTGCATACATTAGAACACTTCTTGAAATTTTGATTCCCATATTTTATGTAAATATTGTATGTATATAAGATAAGCACAGAACAGTAATTCTTTCTTAAATTGATTTAAAAATAAAATTGAATTGCCTGCTTTGAACATAGTCATCCTTAGTATCTAGGTATATCCCAATAAGGTTATTTGAAATAAAAAAGAATAACAGTATAAGTTAGTGTTGTTTTAACACTTTGACGACTGGCATCACGTGGGTCATTTACGTGGTCTATTATATCCCAATTTAGTGCGGTTATGTAGCAGTTATCTGTTGTGTATTCTTTCCGATGTTTATATTCATATTTCCTCCTAACAAATAGTACGCCGGGTATAAATTTATGCCTTAGATTTATTTATTATAATGTTGAGATAGTAGTACTCCTTGTAATAGTTATTTTAATAGTCTAAAAAAGTACATAAACCCCCTTGAAACTAGGCTATCTTGTAAAAACTGCCACCGGCAGGAGAAAATTTTTGCACGTAACGTACAACCGTCAGTGTTAAGGGTCTAAATAAATTTAAACAATTGCCTTTGCTTAAGTTTAATGGTAAATACTTTGGCAAATATTTTGTCCTTCTGAAAAAATTGGCGACTGGCACCAAAATTGAAAAAAAAATGTTTTGGAAATGACTGTAAAAGCATTTACTTGGATTTTATTGATCAGACTCAATAACCTAAAATGTTGATTAATATATTAGGAGCTGTTCACTGATGATCAAAGCAACATTTGTACCATTATGCTTCCTTATGTTGATGGATCCATGACAAAAGTCAACTTTTTCGGCCTTATTGGATTCGTTGGGTCAGAAACAGTTGCGGATCCCTATATTTGTTGTTGCTTTATAAATGTAAATACAGGGGATTTGCAACTTTTCTAATCTGATAGATTCAATAATAAGACCCTCTGTTTTCTTTTCAGCAACATAATTTTACTATTTTCTCCTACGTGCAGAAATTATCCTAGTAAAAGTATGTGGACTAACTTGTATACTACAAAACGTAATACATAAATTTTAATTGAAATACATCTATAAAAAAAATTATTTTAATCCACACTGGTGGCCGAGAAAGCTGATGCGCATGATGCACAGATTTCCTCCTCTGTCGGCGTGGGTTCGATTCCTGCCAAGGGCACGGTGATTTATCTGGGTACCAGTGGTTGAGATATTTCCACTGGTGAAAAATTGTACACCTGAATCTTTTTTTACGCGGTGGATGCGTACCGCATAAAAAAAAAACAAAGAAAGAAACTATAATTGGTTTAGACCAATTATACCCTAGACGTAAGGAATGAAAGAAAATGTGTTTATAGTTAATTGTCCGCGGCTACTTATTCTTACATATTCGCAGCAGGCCTTCAAATCTACAGGTCACCCTACTATCTGCAACCTGTGCATACACTCTTTAGTTTTAATTTTAATTTATGTTCTCTCAATTTTCGGTGTGAAAAATGGGGTGGGTACCACATTAAAAAAATGAAGTTGACCTGTAAGTGATCTTTAAATTTAACCCTGAATTAAGTCCCCATTTTTGCCCTCCTGCTCCAACTTTTCTTAAAAACATTTTTTCATGCTAAAATCTGTCTTCAAAATCGGACTTAGGGACCTCAAAAATAAATCGCCACTATTCAATCAGAACTACTTATTGTAAATCCATTAAAGTAAATTTTACAGCAGGGTAATTTGAATATTTGTCATTGCTGTACTTTTTTTTTCAAACACCTTGGAAATAACGGCACCTGAAGTTTTTTGGTCGTTTTTTACTATGAAGGCCGTATAAGCATGATGAGTGCATGAATATGCCATATCGTAGAGAACACTAGTGGCTTCTAAATGAGTGCCTATTTGCTCTTCTATTCCTTTTCATTTTAGGAGTTCAATGAATTTTAAAAATCCAAAATTTCGGGCCTGTTTACCATTTTTTCGCATACATACGCAAATTTTTCGGAAAAGGCTGTAATTAACACTAGAACTACCGAGATGCTTAAAACAAGGATGGAAATAATTCGCTGAATAATGCAACTGAAAGAGAGGCTACCAGTCAAAATGACCGGCTTGATAGTTCTAGTGTTAATATGCACTTTTCTTGCGTAATTGGGAATCCCCATAAATTTCCCTTTAATGTTTTACACAGAACAATCAATTGTGTAATTTACCGAATTGGACTGCGATTGAAAACATAGCCACAACGAGACAATAATTATTGTTTCAGAAATTTTAATGGTAAAGATTTAGTAAACTCTGAAGATCTTATCCAACAAAAATATGAAATTCGTGAACACTACGAGTACATATTGAATTTAAAATAAGTGGAACTTCTTCCGTTTGCTTGTTTCTCACAGAACTAAACTGTGGATTAAATACAACAATTTTTAACTCGGAATATAGTAAACGTTTCTCTAGTGCTACTTTTTGTTTCCTTAGGTAATGCAGTAATTTCTTTATTCGGTTTTGATTCCCAGATTCAAGTGTGATGGATGAAAAGCGATTACAAATCATCAAAGAAGTTTATTTATAAGCTTAAAGTCTAACACTAACCTCAAATTATTGATTTAAAAAGGAGTTACAATATCGGCATGATTCTAAATTCGAGTTGAACAAAGCTTCAAATAATTTATTTCCAATGAAAAACTCGATTTTATGCCCCTGTTGGGTAAGCCTAAGCAAAAGGAAAAACTATAAAAATTGGAATGATTCATTAGCACGTGTAAATTGCATCGTCCATAAAAGTAAATTTATGTCAAGACTACACGACAAATTTGGTACGCATAAGTAAGCAATGCTCACTTTTATATAAACTTAACTAACAATGATATTCTTGAAACAAGTCACGTTTTTTTTTAGCTTTTGCTAATCAAGTTGTTTTACATTACGTCTTTATTGAGGAAATTTTTTTTAGAAATGTGCACTTTGCCAAATATTTTTCTGAGTATCATTTGATTACCTCTGGCAGCATCATATCATGCATATTCACGGTATCTGAGTTTTCAGACCCTTTTGAATTTCATTTCGCAGAAAGACACATGGTGACCTTATTTCCATTCAGAAAAGTGCAAAAAGTGCACCAATGTCTACCATACAGAAAACTGAGATGCATCGCACCGCTGTAAATCAGTGATTATATGGAGAAAACTGGATTGCGCGGGCAAGACAAGTGAAGATGAAGATTTAAAAAGAACAGAAAGAAAATTATCTTCTTTAAGAAAACGCGATCAACGAACCACAAACTCAAGATTCTCATTACAAGTGTTTTTTTTCTCTCTTTTTTTTTTAAGCTAGACTAAACTTGACTTTGCGGCAATGAATACATTGTTCAAATGTAGTTTTTTTTAATCGTGCTAAAAACATTTTGAATTTTAATAACTGTACTGGTAGCTGCACCATTCGAAAAGTTATGAGTGTTATGAATTATAAATTGCCGAAAAAAGGGAAAAAAAGCATTGTACTGCTCGCAAGCTGATTTCATTAATATTTACTTCCATGCGTATGTAATATATATAATGGAGCTACAGAGAAGTTTAAATGAAAATTGCTCAAGATATTATTGCTTAGAAGAAACCTCAGCTGTGTTTTTATTATAATTTAATTCAATTGCTAAGCTTTTCTAGACAGTCATAAATCTGAAGCTAAGATGTTATTAATTTTTTGATTGATTGATTGTGTTGTCCCCAGATGCAATAAAATCATCTTTACACTTAATCCAACTAAATCAAAATGTCTGGGTGTCAATTCGCTCTTATCAAATATATTACGGTGAATAAATCCTTAGAAATTCGGAGATCCCATTGAATTTTGTCTAGTAATTCTAAACCGCAAAATTGATTTCCTGATTTCTTTTCGAAATAATTTAACCAATCTTTGAAGATGTATAATTTCATAGTACAATAGGAAATAAATTTAGAATCATTCATTTAAAAATCTTCTTTATCCGATTTCCAAAATATGTATTCGTCGAATGTTATAAGCTGGAATTATCGATCCAATAAAATTTTGCCGTCTAAAGCCAAAGCAAATACTTACGAACTTGAATGGGTAAAAATTCAAAGAAGAGAAGGAATGGTGCACCGACCGCAAAAGGGGAAAGTGTCTGTCTGTATGACGTCACGTCTGTGCATCGTTCTCAGGGACAGCTTAAATCGTAAATCACAAAGAAATTATGAAAACTTTCTTGTGTGGATATAGATAGCTATTTACTCATTACTCATTTACATAAGTGAGTCATTAGGAAAAACTAAGAGGATTGAAATAATGCATATTTTGGGATTTCTTAAACTCGAAAGGACTAAAATGATGAACCCTACGATGGAACTGGATGTCCATTGGTGGGTGCAGGGAAGAAATTAATTCGTACGGAAGACTCAGTGCCCGTATGGCCGTATGTGTAACACATGCAAATAACAGCTGACTGAATCATGTACTCTTTAGAAATTCAAGGAAAAAGGGTGACTTTTTTATGACGAGAGTTTATGTTGGAGCACAAAAAACTTGGTTAAAATATTTTGCTTGTCTCATAAAAATTTCCAGCATATGTAGGCAGACTGCGAATATGGGACTGAGGTGTACAAAAATCAATAAACGCATAGAAGTTGTATTTAAAAAGTGCTTACAGCCATTATATTAATTATTATTGTTTGCATTGTTTTTAGTAGTATAGTAATTTAATCTATGAATTTCTCGGAGAAGCGTTTTTAAGGCGAATTTATTACTTAAATATGTATCGGTGCAAGTGTAGAGTTCAGTAAAATGTGTGTAGGAGATTTTTCTAGTTTTTTTAGTGGTACAACTTTCAGGCGACAATTTCCTGCCTTTGTTTCTTATCGCATTTTCTATGCATCTCCTATTTTATAAAAATGACTGCATAACATTTCCGTCGATAAAAGCAACTAAATTAAATCGTTCAAAAATACGAAACGGCAAATTAAGATTAAGTTATCATGAAATTATGCTACTCGGAAAATGGAGGAAAACGTAAATTCTTAAAGACTTTCTATTTGAGTCAAGTGATAAACATAAAAACTTTCACCCAAGACTTGACGACGACGTAGGCGCGCTCTCGCATGTGTATTCATTATGAAGATAATTTTAGATCTTGAACTTGAATGCATTGCAGTTCGTAATTACTAAATTTTCCTACGGAATTCTTCTACAGTTTCGATTTGAACTTTGAATGATGAGACTGAATGAGATGATCATCAGAAGAAAATATTTCGGTTCACAGTTAAAATAAAATTGTCGGAATATTGCCAAAACTGCAAGCTAGCTGTGAAAAATTAAATTATTTTAAAAATAACTTGCATCAATAATTTAATTATAGTCAATTATGAACGCTTGCTTTTCTTATTACTACGGAATTCTGCTCGATATTAGTGAAATTATTTATTTTTGTGTATAATCTGGATCACGTCTTTTTCGGGAACAACAAAATAATTTGATGGACATAAAAATTCTTATTGGAGAGAGAATTTTTTCTAAAAATCATACCTACGTAAAAGAATTTTTCTAAGTTCTGAGTTTTTTTCTTTATTTTTAGAGTAATAGAGAATTTAACAATTCTGTAAATTAACCAGCGATGTTTTGCAAAAATCGATTGACCGCAGTTCACTGTGACACAATTATGAGTTATGAAAGGCTGATAATCTCTCTCGCAAAAATTCGACTATTGTTCCTTTATTTACGCATAATATTCTTTTACAGTAATGTACGCTGTTATTTGCAACTGATGCAAGCGATAACAACATTATCATTGCTCAAAATAAATATCTTAATCAAAGAAATATTCGGAAGTGCATATTACACGGTCAGCAACTTTCCCATATTAGGCCAGATAATATCTTTTAGTCTGTTGGCTTGCCCAACTTTCAGTCATGGTTTTGACAAGGTATTTGAAGCAATTAGAAACCTATTTAATAGCAATTAAAACCGTTCTACTAAACAATAACATATTGTAAACTTATATGTATAGTGTTTTGCGAAGAATACTATGCACTTAATATGAATTTTACTCACTGGTCGCTTCTATTACTGAATGTGTCTTCAGTTTTAATGTAGAATAATAATTTATGCATATAAATTAATCACAAGTATATTTTGATAAACAATATTAAAAGTATTTTACGTTCTGTTTTCTAGCTTAGAATGGCTGCACCAGCACTTAAAGATCTCCCAAAGGTTGCAACTGATTTAAAAAGCCAGTTGGAAGGATTTAACACAGAAAAATTAAAAAATGCAAATACACAAGAGAAGGTTGTGCTGCCAACAGCTGAAGGTAAATATATAGGAGTAATATTTGAGTAATTTTGAAATGCTCTTTGACAGCGCAAGATATACATTGAAGTTATACCTTTTAATTTTATTGTCAGATATTGAAATAGAAAAGCAACGCTTATCTTTATTAAAGGGCGTCGAGGAATTCAATCCATCAACTTTAAAACATACAGAAACCAATGTGAAAGTAGTATTACCGACTGCTGAAGGTGTCAAAAAAAATAATTTCAATGAGATGATTTATATGAAAGCGTTTTTCATAGTGCTTTGCGGCTGAACGGAATTTTTAATAGGTTCAGTTCGAATTGAACAATTAACAAAAACGCTTTGCATTTAGTGTGTGTATATTACTCCACTTGAGTTCATCAATTCAACTCCACTAATTAATTTTCATTTCGTATTTCTTTGCTTTATGTTGCCATTATAGCTATCTAACAGTTTGGATAAAGCCAATTAATACATGTGATGCTCAAAATCGGTGATGACACAATTAACCAATTTGAGATACACATTGTTTTATCCGCAGCGCTACGGCGATGTAAAAAGCAGGAAATTATGATTTTATGCTTCTAAACCTTTTCGCTCATATTCAGATTTTTATAACAATAATCTAGATTGCTGTATGTATTTCTTCAGCAAGAAATAATAAATCGGATAAAACATCGTGGCTCAAATTCGCGTCGAAGATTTTCTGCTGGAAAGAGACATCAGCTGCGTTCTTTTGGCAGCAGAGTACAGAGTTGTCATACATTAAGTGGGTTAAATCAACTCGGTTATTTAATCGAGTTAAAAAGCTTACTGGATTATTTAAGTCTTTTATGGAAAAATAGATGGCGCTTATTGAAAGTTTTTGTGTTAAAAAGTTGATTTTGCTCATCATGGCAATTAAAATATAAACTAATGTGGGCGAAACTGACATTAATATAAATTTAAAGCTAATAACGATCTTTACTTATCTCGGGTTTGCTTAAAAAGAGGAAAAGATAAGAAGAAGAATTATCCATATACTCCATGGATTCCAACCGTTCTTTTTAGCTTTCATAACTCTGTTGCCCAAAAGAACACAGCTATCATTAGAAACCATTGCAGTTGAAACAGAGTTATGAAAGCTCAAAAGAACGGTTGGAATCCATGGAGTACATAGCTAATTCTCCTTCTTCTTCTCTTTTTCCCTTTTTAAGCAAATCCGAGATAAGTAAAGACCGTTATTAACTTGAAATTTATCTCAATGTCAGTTTTGCCCACATTAGTGTATATTTTAATTGCTATGATGAAGAAACTCAACTTTTAAACACAAAAACTTTCAATAAGCGCCATCTATTTTCCCATAGGAGACCTAAATAATCCTGTAAGCTTTTTAACTCGGTTAAATAATCGAGTTAATTTAACCCAGTTAATGTATGACAACTCTGTACTCTGCTGTCTAAAGAACACAGCTATTGTGTGATTCGGAATCCACGATAATCAATAGGTTCAATTGCCTGCCACAATTGTCAAGAAACAGACAAATACGACAATTATTTTTAAGAACGGGTTGACTAAACTAGTGACTATTATTCTTGAGGAATAATAGTATTTTGGTATTATTGCCTATGACATACTACTATAATGTAAGCTATATAAAATAGCTAGACTAAGAATTGAGGATAACGTTTATGCAAGGCACTAAACAAAACATGGAAGTTACATTTTTAAACAATTTTCTTGAAATGAAAAACGTTTTGTTTGATCTATGTACCAGAGATCTGCACAATACCATTTAAAATCTACTTCAGCATATTCGAACGTTTTCAAATGTAAACACATAATTCTAGCAATTGCAGTGAATGCGAGTTCGCAGTCAGTTACTCAATAAGATCAGTTGTTGTTGCAAATTGCGTTGGAAATATCCAAATGTATTCCACTATAGCTGTGAGTAATTTACACATTCGTGAGCATTTAAATTAGTCAACTGGTTGAATGAATTTTCAACTAGGGGAGATATCAGTGTTTATGTTGGAGATGGAGTTTATGATCATAGTGGGAGTGGGTGGAGCGGTTTAGGAGACGGGTGTTAGGGTTGAGGCTCGTCCTGGAAGTGGAAAATGGCTGTGTTTTTAAACTTTTGTGCAAGGATTAAAACCCTAACTCAAACTGGGGTTTGGTCACAGTGACGTATAATGAGAGCAGGTAACCCTCTTCTACTACATCCTTATTAACTTGGTTAACCCAGTTCTCTCACTCGCTCCTCTAATCTAATAACGTAGGTTATGGAAACAAATGGAAATAGTTCTCTAACCCGCTTTTATAGTTCAATATTTAGAATTATTAAGAAAACATTGAAAGCAAGTGAAAAGCGCCCAGACTCAAAACGCTCTTAAAATAAATGAAGAGGGATGTGTTAAAAAGTACAATTAAAAGGCAAGAGGACTGATGTCTCGAGAACTAAATAAAATATCCGTACGTGTTTGGTCTCAAATGAAAGGAGGAGATGACTGCACGATACTACAATAAAATTTTGTAGTTGTATGGTGAGGAGGTGTTCAAAAATTCAGTTGTAAAATGAAGGGCTGATATCTCGGAAATTAGACAAGATATTGGAATGTTTGTGGCCTCAAATAAAAAGGAGCTACCACATCTTATTGTACTACCGCGTGTAGGGAATGCATTTCCCTTTCGTTTTAGGCCAAAAACATACCTGTGTTCTATCTATCTGTTGAGATATCAGCCCTTTCGATTGCATTTTTCGACACCACCTCGCCCTGCAACTAACTACAATATTTTGTTGTAGTATCATTTATTCAATATAGTTTCCGATATATTAGTTCTTTTGTCTTTGAATAGCAGTTTTTATTACCCATTCCTCTGTTGCTGGCTTTTAACCAGTTAAATGTATTTAAAGAAATGACTACAGTTCCAGCTACGAGTAAGCTATTTGTAACTTAAATTTGTCAAGTGGTTTCCTTCTGTTGAAAACCACTACTTATTACTAGTTGGTTTTGCTGTTAAATGCAACTAACTGTGAATGAATAGTTAACTGTATTTGAAGATACACTGAAAACAACCGGTGCTGTGCAGATTTCTGCTATGTACTCAGGTGCATTGCAGTTAAACATAAAGAATAGATCATCCCGAAGGCAGCCCTTAGTATCATATAGAATTTTTATAGTCATCAAGGTGTGTATGACACATCGCTTTATGTACTTGATTTGCGGCCCTGCGTAAAATTTGAAAATTAAAAAACTTTACTTTTTTACGTATAGCAGTGAATAATCAGTGCAGAAAAAGTTTTATAATATTATTTATTACACTTGATGCGGTATCTTCTTAGTAAGAGAATGTTCTCGTGTTAAATAATTTCCATGTTAGGAAAATATCGTGTAATCCACCATTCACAAGGGCAATTGTAGGTATACAAAATTTCTTGAGAAATATTTTAGATAACGCTTTAATGGCCGCTCACACAACATGTGTGTGATAGCCGGAATAGCTATTAGTGGCCTAATCAGGTAAAATACAGTTTGCGTGGGAACATAGGTTAACCATCAATGTACAACACAAATATGAAGCATTTCAAAAACATGTGTAGTTTTCTTTTTTTTTTAAATCCTTTCAAACGATTTCGACCATTACGTCACTGATCTAACGTAACAAGCTGAGGAAGGTTAAAATCGGACTTAAACTGCATCAAGTGTGTTAACGGCTCAGAAAACCGTGAATTGGATACTAATCTTAACTTCATCATTTTTCACCCCTCTTCACCCTCCCTCTCGCTAAAGGGAGCTCAACGTGGACTTCAATGGCATCAAAAGTGTGAAAATTCATCTCAGCGTCCCAGTTTATAGATTTGACACTAATCTCGATCATTTTATTTTTTACCCCTTATCACCCTTCCTCAGGGATGGAAACGTAGTTAAATCAATTTTTTCGCACATGTTGAATTATTTGGTGAATTTACATAAAGTTTTTTTTTAATTAATTCTTCAAAAATATTGCCGGCTCCTGGCGAAGTTTAACCGCGTAGACGTGCGGCCATTAAAGTGTTAAAATTTTTAACACTATCCATTTGGACGCAACAAAAATGATGGTACATTTTCACGATTTTAAGTAATTTTCCTTTAATGGAATTTTAATTCAAAGGTATTTTATTGGATCTTCCCATGATTTACAACTGCTTCTATATGTCTTGGACATTGAATTGATCAGTTTTTTACAATTTTCTGAAACAATACTTTTCCATTCTAAAATTCAATTCTTTATTGTTACGAATTTTATGTCTTCGTAGCTGGATTGTTAAATAAGCCCATAGATTCTCGCCCATGCTTAACGGTTGGAGTCATGTATCGGATTTGAATTACATTTTGGGTTTATACCACACGGTATGTCGACCAGCTGATGAGTACATACAGGGCCAGCTACTTTTTTTTTTACCTTCATGTTAGCGAGTATTTTTATTTCTCCTTTAATATCAATATTTTTTGCAATTTCATTTTCAATGGACAATATCTAAAATCTTTTAGTAGTCATTGTTGACCTCAAAGAAGTTTTGAGAAGCTTAGTTTACTGAAACTTCTTACACGGGATGCAGCAATTGCTGGTTGAGAGCGTTAATAAATTTTTTAAAGAGGTCCACATATTTGGCAATGGGTTATTATTATTACATTGAATATAATTTCAATATTTCAAATGGATCGTTTTCAGGATTTCTTAGTGCCATATGATCTCAAAGTAAAATCCAAGCCCTTACAATTGTCTCGCATTTGTTTTTGCTCAAATGGACCCCAAATATCGAATAAAAATTCGAAAATTATAATTTAAAAAATTGTAAAATCGTGAAGGTGCTTTTAGGTTTAGGCCCTTGTCTGACAGTGCGCGCCCCGCGCTGCTGCCCAATCCACCTACCCCTTTATCCAGCACTGAGTATATATTAAAATTGTTTATTAATTAAATCGGTTTGCTATTAAATCAATAGATTAAAAAAAGCTATTAATCCCACTCACGAGAACTGTGTTTTAAATTGTTCAAGATTTCAAATTTAACGAAATATTTCAATTTGTTTGAGCTCATTGACTTACTGCACATATGTGTTTCGTTTTGTTTATGTAAATAATTGTGAACCTGTTTGTATATTATACCTGATGCTATTTTTATATTTTTGAATTTCAGATATGGCAACAGAAAAGACACAACAAAATCTATTTGCCGGTATCGCATCTTTTGATCCATCTAAGCTGAAACATGCTGAGACTCAAGAAAAGAATCCTTTGCCTGATAAAACAGGTAATATTCAAAATTTATTACAGTTAACTTAGGTGACACGTGTGATTGTAAAGTGTGGGTGGTTTCTTTCTTTCAGTTGTAATTTTTAGTTCTAGATTATTATTGTTGATATTGTACCACACGGCTTATTGTTATCATTCATCATCATTATTATTATTTTATTGTTTGCTTCTCCATATCTTTTTATTTTTATTTTTTATGTGTTTTTTTTTCTAGATGTAGGCTTCGCTTAGATTATATGTTACTTAATTCGTTTCGATTATTAATGTACACTAACAAGATCTTGTATTTTTTGTACGATTTAAATAAATACAATTCTATTCTATTCTAATGTTGCATCTAAATTTTGGTCTTTATAAAAAATTGCCAATTGAAAGACCAATTGTAAGACAAAGGGTTTAGAAGATTAATAGCAATGAACTATTTTCACTTTTGTAATAACTGGGGAGCACTTAAGGACTCAATTTTCGCCGTCGATTGCATAAGTGAGGCGTGAGAGCCAGAGTGAACCAGCTCAAAAGCTTCTTAATACTGAGTTGACTTTCGATAAGAAGTGATTTCCTTCCATGCCAAAACGGATCAAAGCCATTCTGATAATTGATGCCATCTGATTATATCTAAAAAAATATTTTGAAGTGTAAAAGTCGCAGCACATTCTCAGTAATGAAATACTATTGGACTTATCAAATAAATAACATGGCTCTGAACTTGTTAGGCCAAATTTCGTATAGCTTACAAATGCATCTGATGGTTCACTCTGGTGCGTTGCACTGCCTCCTACAATGCTTTCCCTACCCTTTTTATTTTTATATATGAACATAATTAAATTGTATTTTCTTTATTTTTTCAGCAATTGAATTAGAAAAGGAGAAATTGAATTTCATTTCTGGCATTGAAAATTTCGATTCTTCCAAATTGAAACATACTGAAACTTGTGAAAAGAATCCGCTCCCAACCAAAGAAATAATTGAGGAAGAAAAGAAGGCATAAGAGGGCAGAGTGCATGTATTATTATTTATTATTTCCATCATAATTTTGAAGAAAGTCATAATTATATTGATGTATCGAACTCTGAACGTGGTTAGCGAAGCATTTCACCACAAAAGAGAATTAAAACTAATATGAGAAGAGTCGTTTGTCCTATTCATTTATTATTTAACAAGGAAAAGAACTACTATATTATAATATATCGAGACGGTATAGTTTCTCTTTATTTCGGAAGATATTTTAAAATGTAAGAAAACACTTTATATAAGATAATAAACATTTTTTGTACTAAATTATTATTATTTTTTTTGATTTTCAGTAAGGGGTTTTATTTTTAAGAGTTATACTCTCTTGTGGGAAATCCGGAAATATTTTTATTTACTGCTAGTGATAATGAAATTACTATACACATATCGACAATAAATACAAAAAATAACTATTTAAAACGAGACTTTTTTACAAAACAAAGAGAAAATGATCAAAAGTGAGAACCACACGCAAATCAAAGGGTCGAAGTGAGATTTTGCCCAGTACATGTTCCAGTGGCGGGTTTCTAACAGCAACTTAACCATCAATTTACATTTTAGTATTCCTAAAGTCTCATTTCATCAACTCATATAAATTTTGCCAACATGTCGGACAGCTTAGGAGGCAACAAGTTGGCTAAAATTTACATCTGTTTTCATTAATATCAATTCACGAAAGAAACTGCGCACTTTGTCACGATTCGAAAACAGAAATCAGCACAACTTGTGTGACTTTTTACTCTCAGCCAACTGAAATTGTAAAAATTGTTGCCAACTTGTTCCCCAACTTGTTGGCTTTGAAAATTTATATGAGTGGAAGCGGGCCTTATTTAACTTAGAATCTCTGGTTTGCTTAGAAAAGGTCAGGTATTGGTCAGTAAAGAAACATACCTTCCATATCCATTGTGTTTTGGTGGAGCCTCCTTTATTTAAAAAGAAAAAAACTTTCGTTTAAAGTAGTTTTCTCTATGGTTTGCATCGTTTTCATGTTTGAGAGCGCACGAAAATAATGTTTCAAAGTAGAATTTTAAACTATAGGTGCAGGTTCTGTGATATTTATTCATATTTATAAAATATGGAAATATTTATATAAGAAATGTGACAATACGTACTTAGTGAGTTTCGATTTTTGCTTTCTGTTAAAACTTTACCAAGAGGTTCGGTATTGAGTAGTGATTAGTAAGCCACATAGAATTAAAAAAGCATTTATTTTTTTGTTGAAATAGAAATACATATTTCTTCTATTATTTTCATTATCATTACTAGCGCCTATAGCCTAAAGTCTCCATTGCTTCTTTGTGTCATTATGATAATTCCATAATAAACTTTAGTTTGCCTAAATGTTTATTCTTTAAAGTCGGCAAGTGTTCAAGACTTAACAAGGCACGTGTATTAAATTATGTGAAAATAGTAAATGAGTTGTTCATTAAGAAGTGACACCGTGCGAAATGGGAACTGTAAATGCAATTTGCCAGTTAAATTAAAATTAAAATCTGCAAAAAACAAGTCAAAAGTATCAATTTTACTCTTGTCTTATATATTTTCTCTGTCGCATTTAACTTTCCCTTTAAGGCAATGTGTAAAAAATAGATGAAGTTGAAAAAATTTTGGCCGTCCTTTGCATGCGCCAAGATTTGGTTTCAAATACTGCCACTATAAATGTTTCATTAAGGCAAAAACTGCGGGTCTGTTAAGGTGTATCCTCAAAAATAAATAAGAAATTTTTTTAGGCCACTATCAAACACTTTCTAAACGGATCTCTTAACGGGTGTCGATTTTCTTTCTACGCATAAATAAGGTAAACGCAAAAACTGCCATTTTAAAGGTCATCTCAGGGCCTGCTTTTCAATACTAATGCATTAGTGAATTAGCGGCGAGAAAATAGATATATATAACTGGACCGCGCAATGCCCTGTCTTACATGGGCCCCTTTTTTGTGGCCTTACCAAATTGTGCATAGACGAAACGAGAGGCAACTACATTTAACTTTTTCATGTGCATGGCCTGCAATACAGCTAACACTGGAATCAGACGAAAATAGGCGACCTGAGAAAAGCGATCCCATTTTCCTACACCAACTATAGCATTACTACGCGCGGTCCATTTGTAGAGCAAGATCACTATCAGCTAGATATCTAGATATCTCACTCCGTAGATTGTAGGGCAGTGCATTCTTGTTATTTTAGTAACAGAAATTGTCGTATAATTATTTCTCGGCTTAGGCCTTTAAAAACAGACCACTTTTAGGAATCCAACAAATTCGAATTTTCCAATATAAATATTTCCATTTTTTTAATCAGTTATGAAAAATTTAGTCTCAGAGATTTGATAAGTTCTTGTGTTGCCGAGGCTAAATGAGCCGTTGATTTTGAAAGTGGGGTGTCATTTCTCAATTTTAGCAAAAACCGAAATATAAGGGCAACTTAAATTTGTGTAGCTTATCCCCCCACTTTCAAAATCAACTGGTCCAAATGCAAAAATTGAGTTTAGTCGGATTTCAGAACGAACGTATTTAACAAATGGCAACCAAAACTAAAATGCATACTTTCAGGCTGATAATATTCAATGTCACAACCATTCTAAGTTTTTGTCAATGTGTGCGCGAAATTTTCTAAATTATGTACTAAAATTTAAATTGTAAGGTTTTTCTACATGAAGGGTTTGAAAATAATAGTAGACATTTGTAAATGAAGGGTTTAGGTTTGGAGAATTATTAGGAACGATCTGCTAAGGAAAAAACCTGACTGACCTGTTACTGGAAATTTAAAATGTCACAATTACGCGGTATAAAGCCCAATAATTGAATCTGAAAATATTCTAGATTTCCCTCAAAGATTTAAAAATCCTGTAAAAATGCTTATATAAAATTTGCCAAATTTTTAAACTTATTATTATATTGCGACGCACATTTTATAATACATCAAACTAATAATAGCTATTATATAAGATTTTCTTTTTTTTTAAAAATGAACAAAGTGAAATTTTAGAATTATATAATTTTTAACAGACATCGACGTGATTACCATTTAGAAATGAGAATTACACTAGTAATATATTAAATATTTGTAAGCTTTTTATATAATTAAAGAAAAATGAAATTTTTCGTATTTTATACCATTATTTTATCAATAAATGTTTTGCTACGAAGTCAAAATAAATTATTTCAATGTAACCTTAATTGCCCCAATCTAGATGCACTTTTCCAAGGAAATAAGACACGAATGTCAAACATACCTCACAATAATTTTCTTAAGTAATTTTTCGCTCTCCACAACCATATTCATAGTTCAATTTAGTCTCTATTTCCTGAAACAATATTTCTCAACTCACGGAATTTGAACTGATTAATACACACTAATGTTATGTGGCTGAAAATTAATAATCCATGTAATTAATCAACTAACATTTTCAATGTAACCTTAATGAGAATCTGGAGCTAGGGTCTGTTAACAGCATCATCGTTATCATCAGGGTGATACGGAGAAGTAATTTTTCATCAGAAGATCTCAAGTTTGCAAGCAGTACGCACAGACATCGAGTTTCGGGCGTTACTCAACAAAGAACATACAGCAATTGTACTATTGAAGTCTATTAAACTTAAGTTAAAACTAAAGTGCAGTGTTTCCCTAATAAAAATAGAACACCAGCAACCTTCCCCAGGTAATACCCCAAACACCTTTCGTGTGGATTACTTTAGATACAGTTCATATAGGATACAAGATAAAATCTTAAGAATGGTACGACTTTTGAACTATGTGATTAATTTATGATTGCCAATCATTATTTTACAAAATCAAGGATATTTTCTTTATAACTTAAAGGATTACAAATGTTAGTCTTTTGCTTGCAACACTGTAGAAAGGTCCAAACGTGAAATCAAGGGTGCTGTCACCAGCAAAGCTATGAATTGGAATGGAAGTTAGAGATAAGAGGCCATTAATGAAAAGTAGGAAAAGAGTGGGGGACTATGTAGACCCTTGCGGCGGAAAACTTCTAATCCAAGAGAGAAGGGATTGATCCAGTCCGAGTCCAGATAAAATGCTGAAATTCTAGCTAAAAGTGCAGCGTGCTAGACCCTATCAAGCACAATCACTCCTGAAAAATGTTCTGGAGTAGGACTATACAAAAATTAACGTTTCCTATTTAGCTTTAAACCGTATAAAAATCTTCATCCTGAAACGTACATTAGAATGCATTTTTTACCCTAATATCATTCATAACGCCTATTTTTAAGCTTTCGTCTTCACTTGTTGATCCTGTTTGCATAAAAATAAAACGGTAAAACAATATTTAAAAAATAAATTGTTTTATAATCTACCAAATTAATCAGCAAAGCTACATAAAGGTAGCTATGATTAGGTAAGCAATTTATAAATTTATGTTATAGTGTCAACTGCATATACATCTCTTCTTCTTTAAAGTTATTTCATTGCGTTTTAACTCACGAAAAACAAATTTTCGGATCCGTTTTCTCTGCTGGATTGTCTCCCCGTCAAGGCTCCTTTATCCTTTCAACGTCCTTCGCATGCTGCTCCCAGCCACAGGAAGGAAATCTGTAACAAAACGAAAAAATTCGTTTATCCGAAGTACAAAACAAGAGAAAGTATTTAAAAACACTCAGTTTAAACTGCTTCGGAAAATATTTGATTTTTCTTACCTTCATGCTGCTGCAATCACAAGCTTCTCCAATATACACCTTTTTCTCTTTGGGCGAAGGAATGCTTCTTCCGAGATGTTTTCTTTTTCCAGCGTCTGATGTGGAAATACTTTCCTACAAAGAATTGGGCAATTCTCCAAAAATTCTTAAATACAATTAAAACAATACTCAGCGGTATGTTCTCCTTGTCGAATTAGATTACCGTCGTATGTGGCATGGTAAAAATTAAAAATTGCTAATTAAAAACACTAGACAATCTCCTCCAATAATATGGCGTCTCTTTGTTTTAAACTGATCCTGGCCAGTCAAGAACTTCCAAGTAAATGGGTTTAGTTTAGATGGGTAAGTAAATTCGGCCCTAAGTTTTATCCCGAAAATCATGGAACAAACCTATTGGCACCTACTTTCGCGGATCAAATTACAACCTAAAGTTACAGCTTCAAAAACTTTTTGCAGCAAAAGTTAGTACCGTTCATGCCATCTACATTTGAAAGTATCTGCTAATTACGTAATTTCTTTGCGTGCGTGAAGAAATGTTACAATTGTAAGGCTTAAATAGGAGGCATTGGAAATGACAGGTTTAGATGGGTAAGCAAATGGCAGGTTTATTTGCGGTGTTTTTCGAGATTTTGGGTTTTGGAGTCAAGTTGATTTGCAGTTTTTAAGTTTTGCTTCTTGTTGGTCATTTCCCACATATCCACATTTTGCTATTATTTGCATACGGTACGGGAATATAAAGTCCTGTCGGCGATAAAGTAATCTTTCAAGTGTTTTTAAATTTACAAAACTTTATATTGTGCAAAATACAGAGAAATTGTTTAACAGTTAAGCGTAAGTGAATTAAATTGTGGCAAGGATCCACTTGGCTCATTTTCTAGCAAATAGGTGAATTTACCGTTAGGTTTTTATTGATACCAACAATGGAGGCTTTACTTGTCCTGTTAAGACCTTTAACAATTGCAGACAGTTTCAGTTTTAGATTATATTCCATTTTGCATGATTAAATTATTCTACTTTTCAAGTTTCAAGCATAAATGCATTTTAAAGAGTGAAGATTACAAACTAACTGTTTATAAGCCAATACAAATGTAGAATCAGTTCTAGTTTGATGATATGTGTATGTGTTGGGATTAGGAAGTTTGCAGTCTTTCTAGGTTTTATATTTGCTGTTCTTGGTAATTACGTTTGGTAATTTTTTCAAACATATATTAACAGTATACGTTTTATATCTTTAGCTTTCACCTTTTTTTAGAAGCTACAAATTTGGTTTCTCCATTGAGTTATATGCAGTTCTTCAGGCGTTCTAGTAGCCACTATATTTTTGCAATATATTGCCTCTGCAGGTGTCGTCTCAAAATGTTAAACCGTAATTACAATGAACTAGGCGGAAGCTACAACTTTTACTCATAAACTTTCGGCAACTATCCAATGAGCATAACGTAGTTTTTAATGCGGGAAACCATAATGTTCTCTGTACTGTGTTAAACTCTGTGAAATATGTATATTATTCCTTATTCCTGGTACTACACACATCCCAGCATATTTACTGATTCGAAACTTTATCGGAGAAATTTGCAGGTCTTCATACATCCGACATGTACAAACTCAGTGATTATAAATCATTATTGCCTTATATTTATGTCGAAAGCAGGTAAGTATTGCACCAGATGGACGAAATCCATTCTATTGGGTACATTCACCAAGACACAGTTTCCTAATTTTTAGGAAATTCCACGCATATAAATAAGTGTGCGGGAGAGAAGTGGAATCTTGTAGAATATCGGAGAATATTGATTCAATCAGTCTTACCCCGTTGCTCTAATTGTCCCTATCTTCTTTGAAAAGATCTGGTTAATTTTCATAGTACAGTGTTATAACGTTAAGCTTGAAAAGGTTAGGGAGGTCGCAATTCTCGTTTATTGAACTAGGTTTGAACTTCCATAAAAGCCAATACCTATAAAAATTGTTCAATGTTAAATTGATAGCAGGAGCAAAAATTTCTTTGATTTTGTTAAAGGTGAGGAAAATGCAACGCCCTTTCGCATCAGGAAGTAGGCAAGCGCCTGACCCCTTTGATCAGTATCTGGAACAAGAGGGTTTTTATAGAAAACATACTGCTCGCGATTCTTCTTGCCTCTTCAGGACTATATCGGAGCAAATGTACGATACGCAACTACTTCACTTATCTATACGACAGGCTTGCGTAGAATATATGCGTAAGCACAAGAACGTTTTCCAGCAGGTAAAAATTTCAATAATATCATGACAACATTTTTGAAAATGGGAAGGGTATTGTATTATTAATTGCTTGAGTTCCAGATAGTATGAACGCGAATCGCGTATTTAATGTCGAAAAGTGCCAGCCAGCGAGTGAAATACTAAGTCTACTAATAAACTTGTTTACATGATTGGGATTTGGTACATACTACAACGTAATTTACATCTTTTTGAGAACAAATGATTGCAAATTGTATAATTGTCCCACAAAAATTATCCTCAAGTCGTATAAGATGTATTTTTTTCTATGCTTGTAAAAGGTGGACTTCGGCCGCTTTCAAAATAAACGATTCAAGTGAAAGAGTGCGATTGCGCTTGTTGGCACTTTTCGCACATATTTTTACAATAACTGATATACAAACATTGTATGTTATATTTGTAATTATATTGGAAAATTTCCAGAACATCGACAAATACATTGACGAATATTTGGATGAAATGTCTAAACCAAAGACATTTGGTACTCTCTTGGAGTTGCGAGCAATAGCTTATCTATACAGGCAAGCCTGCTCCATACATATGAGTGTAGTTTTACATCCTCTGTGTTTTATTTCTAGGCGCAATGTAATACTTTTTGAAGCTTTTAACACAGGAACTTGGATGGTGCGGGAACCTGGATTTACGGATGTTTTCCGGGTGTTTTTTACTCCCGAAAAACATTTTGACTCGGTTTTTCCTAATGAATTTATCGAAGTAGCAGCATTTTGTCAATGTAAGTTAGTCAACAATTATATATAATATATAAAACGCTCTTTTTTAAAATTCAACGTGTCAAATTTTCGTAAAGTTTCAGGTTTTATATTTTTTCATGTTTTTAATTAACCAAGTGACATTTCATATTGAATCTTTCCTCCGTTTCAATGAGTCCTCAATCACTATCAGGGGGTTTTATAAAATTTTATAAAAGAATGGCCAAATTTCTAATCTTTTTCAAATTTTACTTTAATTTCCCGCCAAATAGTCAAGTTTTTGATTCTTTTTTACCAGCACTTGATCCGCATATATACTACAAAGTCGGAAAATCCATGGGTTAGGAATCCATCTTATAGGAGAGCATCTCCTATATATACTCTTTTACATCAATTGAAATTCCGCTGCGATACCCTATCGTCATAACACAAAGCCATTTTTTCTTCATCACTGCTTGATTTTACTTCTATATTTGAAATATTGTTTCTAAAAATACAGAATTGCCAATAGGTCTGTTCTCTTACTTCTGCAAGTAAAATTTCCTGCATTTTCCTTATTTATGTAGTTGGGATTTACACTGCAGGAGTTAGGGAACGACTTGCGCTTTCAAATCTACAAATGATATTTGCCGTCTGCAAATAAGTAAAGTGCAGGCAGTTCAAAGCTACTGCGAAATCCTGTATTTTCTTGCGGGAGGGGAGGTAAGGACGTTAGCAAGAATTAAACGTCAAAACGGGTTAGGGAAAGACTAATCTGCAGTTTTCTAATCAGGAAATATAAATCTTGCAAGTAAGAGTCTCTTATTTTTAGAATTGTATTTTCAAAATATCGGAATCGAGAATTGAAATTGTTCGTCTGTAACTTATAATTTCTAAATTCGAACTCAGAATTTTTAAGTATACACAGCTAGCTTAACACACATTTGAGATTAGAATTATGAAACATGCCAGAAGCAGAATAAAAGTAGAGACCAAAGCAAGACATGAAGAAAAACTGGTTTCGAGCTAGTCTTGTAAAATAATAATCTAGTTTTCGCTTGTCTCACAAAAGAGAATGGGCGACCGATCCCCACACGAGCTATTGTGATAACTAACTAACGTTTTCGATAAAATACGGAGTACACTACCACTCCTACTTATTTAGTTAAAATCACGGAAAATTTAATGTCTGAACTTGCAGCAATGTTGGGAAATTTGGCGATAAATTTGACCATTTTTTGGAATTTTAAATAACTCTTGATGGGAGGAAGGAGAAAGGTGGTTGAGAGCTCACTGAAACGGGAGGAGGGCTCTTTATCAAATGTCAGTATAACGGGCTTCAAACTAAATTACTAAAATTACTGAAAATCCCCTTCGGTTATGACCTACTTTTATATGTCGTCTTTTGTTACACTGAGCGTCGAAATGCGCCTAAAGTTATTTTAATAATTAATAATTATTTTTCAGTTTTTGAAAAATAAAGTCGCCATTCTAAATTGGTGTTTCATTTGGAGCATATTGTCATTTTTCAAATTATTTAATTTTTCCAATACCAGTCGCTACTTACAAAAGTTACTTTTACAGCTATTTGCTATGAAATATTGTACAAGCATGTGTTCAAGCTGCCGGATGTTACCTATGCTGTGGAACAAATGCTACATGCAAATTCCTTCGAAAGTGTTAGCTTAAAAAGTGAATATGACGGGCACTACACAAGACGCATTTTATTAGATGATGGAAGGGTTTTTGATTTTGATCGCCCAGAACAAACTTCTTGCATTTTAGACAACTACAAACTTTGTCATTTTCACAACACAAATTTTACGCAATTTACCGACTCATTAAACCAGGACATGTGCCTTGTGGAAAACTCCCATGGTGAAACACACCGCGTGACTAGAACAATTGATGCCCTTTTGCCTGAGAAATATATTTCGTGTGTGCGTCAGTTGCTTAACGAAGGTCTTTATTAAAATAAGAAATTTTTCACAAAATTAATTTTTCTTATTAAAGGAATAACACCATTTCCTTATAAAGTGGCAAAAGCCCTAGATCCAGATATATATCGCAATATAGAATTTGATGCATGGAGTGAAATGAGAAAGGAGCAAAGATTTAAGAACTGGTATACCGGTGGGAGCAATTTTCAGGTAACGCTTGCATATACTAATATTTAAATGTGAATATTTACGTCTCGTATAAAGCATCTTTGGATCTTGAATTGTTGATATTTTAAGACTAAAAGAAGTTAAAACCAAGTGTTTTTAAAAAACTGCTAAATGGAGTGCATTATTAATAATTAAATAATTAAAAATTTGTAATTTTTAGGTCGGCGTAAAATGTTTAGTAAAATTAAGAAATTCGCAATCCGATTTGTATACGTGTCACATTCAAGAAATGTCTGCAGATAAAGGCCCTTGTCTAGTATATATAGAAGATTTGGGAGAAAAGCATATTGTAAGACCATTTAAAATATTCCCGATTATGTTTACATTTTCATTCTTTAATAGGTTCCTTATGATTATTTGCAACCATTACCTTCGGAGCAAGCGAAACCGTGGCCGCTGCCCTTTAGATATCAAAAACATATCGAAAAATATCCGGCCAAGTATATAATAAACGAACTTAAGAAAAATCAACGAAATTGCGGGAAAAATAAAGCAATGGAAATAACACATAACTATGATATAATGAAGTCTTCGGATATTTTTGTTGAGGACGATTGCTTAAATGAAAAAGATGATCTAATGAGTAAACTAAAACAGTACACTACATTTCAACATTTCCATCCAGCTCCAATTGAATATCTTGCTATGCCTTTAAGCGTAGAGCGAAGGAATACCGAAAATTCTAAAAGTAACCGCAGGAATAGCGACAATTCAAGAGCATCTCATGTGTCTTGTTCTGATGTTGCAAAGCAAGATATTACAAGAGAAGAAGGAAGTGAGCTGGAGTTTGCACAACCATCCGATAATTACCCTTACGGCTACGGATATCCGCAAGATTCTTACTATCCATACACTTACGATAGCAGTATTATACACGCTGGTTCTCACAGTTTGGTGCCTAGCGCTCCCCCTTTTTATTGCATGTATAATTCTACATATGCTCCAAATAACAGTGCAGTATCTCAAGGTGTGTATGTCCCACCACCCATGCATTGTGCTCAAGGTCCGAGTGGTTTCTATCCACCATACTTTCCGGTACATCCGACATCATCATCCAGTAACTCCTACACGGCTACAAATACCAGTAATCGTCGAAATGCCTCATCTTCAGCATCAAATAATCGCATCAATTACTCTGCAATTAAATCGGAGGAGGAGTCCGGGTCTGACTTGCCGAAAGATGTTGCAACTCTTCGATACTTTTACAACCTAGGTTGCGAATATTTCAAAAAGAAATTTGGAAGTAACAATGGTAGAGGTAAATATAGAGTAAATTTTATATAAATGTTTGACATCATTATATATAATAAAATAGAAACCCCGTCGATCGAAAATGAAGAAAAAAGGGATGACGTTAATAAGATAACATCAGATTTGCAGAATAACCTTAAAATCGAAGGTGGGACTACCTCTGCTAACGTGCAAGTAAGCATTGACATGTGCCTGTGTTTTGTTTTCCTCTATTATATTTTACTTTAAGAACAAGGTCGACAATAACAACAACATACCCAACAACCAAGGACAAAATTCTCGTCGATTTCATTCTCGTTATTTTAACAGCAAAAAAGATCGACAAGGTTATCGTGCAGGGAATCGCTTTCCAGCAACTGATCCCAGTAAAGCTACAGGCAGCAAAAATAATTTAAATACGTCTAATATTGGTAATAAAAGTTCATCTTCAAATGTTGCTTCAATTGATCAAGGGATTCAGACGAGTCCGGCTTCAGTTGCAACTTCTGATAATAACGATTGCGCTCAAGTTGTTAGTAAATTATTATATTGAGCCTGTCATAAATTATTGTTGAATTTTTACAGACTCAAATTCCATACAGTACACAGACTTCTGTTAATCCACCACCTTTTATACCAGTTTATTCAACCGAGGATCAGCAGTCAGGCGTATTTGTGCCTCAAGCTGCTGTTATGCCAGTGCCATGTGGAGTATATGCTCCACCGCCACATCCTGCTCATGGCTCCACATATCCAGCATATCTAGGTCCACCCCCAACACAGTCTATTCCAGTGCCAGCGCCATCATACCCACCTCATGCTCAGCCAGCGTTCTATCCACCAAGTATGGAATCGGCATCGGTTATTGGAACAGAGACTATAGAAAATGGTCACTATGCTGTTATGAGTTATTCTCCTGTATATTATTCCCCAAACAATGCAGGTGCACCTACTTCAGGGTCAGTTCCACAGGTAAATGTTGAACAATTATTTAGTAGTTAGAGACATTATGTACGGAATTCATACTCGCTGGACACCATAGAAATATAAACTAAACACGGAATTTTGAGAGTACCACATTTCCTGATGTGTTAGAAATCGCTGTAATGGTAGTAGTCCGCCAGTGCAGGCGGAAATATATAGAAATAATAAGATGGGCATTTGAGAAAAATTTAAAAGATGAACTTAGTGGAAAATTCGAAAATTCTAGCACAACAAACTTTTATAAAACAATTCTAAACTAACGACAGCAAATGAAACAAAATTATAGAAAATTTAAGTCCATATGTATAAAAACAAATTCCTGGCACAAATACAATGCTCCTCCGGATATTCATTTTGCACGCCACCATTCACGCCATAAGCTACCCCGCTTTTACGAGATGTAAACAAACCAGTGAACTTGAAAATATGACGATTTTCTTAATTTGCTGAAGTTAATGTAACTCCTTTTAGTGAGATTTCACGAAATATAACAACGAAGTTGCATTTGCAATACTTCACTTGCCTAAAAAATGATTTCCCACGCGGAAATTTCTCGTTGTTTAGGCAACCTAACACAGAGCACTTCATTTCACAAATTAGCGTATATTATTAGTTAATTGTACTGAAATAACTTATCACTGAAAGCGTAAAAATGGCTTTTACACAACGTTTAAAAACTTTTCATAAAACTATAGCTTAAGACCACGGAAACTTGCACTTTTTCATAAATACTGCGAACGAGCACAGATTACATTTAATATTTCTCTAATTTGTTTTACCTGGCATCTCTTTCGCACCCTATTGCTGTTCCTTAAGACAAGCTACTTTTCCGGTGGTGTTTTTACACGATACAGCCTTTCCGTTTGTTTATATTTCTATCCTGGACACCTTTCTGATTTGCAAATCAAGGACGCGGCCGTACAAATTCATATGGACTCATGAAGAAAAAAAGTCAAGATTCAATACCTCTAGCATCTAAAATCTTCGAGGAGAGAACAGAGAAGGAGCGGAACTCCATAAGAAATCCCATGAAACTTAGGTGAAGCCAAAAATTTTCTGAATGTGTGCGTGTTTGACAGCTTGGGCCCAGAAATTTTCCATACAAAATCTCGTGGGTTAACCCAAACTGTCAATTTTTACACTGTAAAGTGGACCGACATTTCTACGTGTTAGTAAGCAAATTGGCTTCACTTTTGCCTCGTTGTTTCCGCTCCTTTTCCGTTGTATGCTCGAAGTCTAAAATAAAGAGAAGTGCATATGCAAAGTAGAAAGAAATGTGTATATCCCCATCCTCATTAATTTTTTTTAGTGTTCGTGCGGGGAAAACAAAGAAATTGAACTAGTAACTTTTTGTTAAAACTGAACCTATTTGAGCGTAATTGAAATTCTTATTGCATTATTGTGTTTATAAAGGTTCTATTAGTT
>QYTT01089832.1:0-41625 GCA_006980735.1 Dasypogon diadema
TTTTTTCAGTTTTAAGATCCAAAGCTGGGTTTATATTTTTTAGCAATCTTCTAGGAATACCCTATTTCGTATATTTGTAGAAAAACGACCAAACGCACTAACTGGTAAATTATTTAATAAAAAAAATCAAGTATTATCGATTCAAGCGTGAATTTCTTACAAATGAGCTCCATTTTATTGGCTTTGGGTAATTTTATTTTGGCTTGAACAAAACTCATGTAATCATGTAAACAGGATTAGACTCCAATTATGACTTTTTAAAATTCTATTTTACTGAGGATTTGTCATTTATTTTTATTTTACGCATCATTACGCACTATTGGCGTAATATTAAACTTTACTAGTATAAAGTATCTCACAAAATGTAGGGATCTGGTTCTGATGCACATCGAATTCTACGAAAAATTGCTCCTGGAGCAATGTTTTCAACAAGGTATAGAATTTCCCCCTTTCAGTTTGCTCAACGTATGTTCCGTTCTGATTTTAGCTTTACCTTGAAAGCTCTAATGAAAAAAAAGAGACTCGAAGGAGGTATCTGTGGAGGATTTTCAAGATTGATATTAAAATTTAAATGAAACATGTTTCTATATTTAAAAAGTGAACATGCCAGAATTTTTTTATTTTTATTTCTAATTTTTCTGATGTGATTTCATACTCTACATTCAGTTCCAGAGAAAAGTACATACTTTTGTACTTTTCTTGCGGCAGTAATGGCTCCCAACATACTTATATGTAATTTTTTTGTGATATTTTACTTTCGTAGTACTTTTCGATGGTTCCAGTGAAACAACTCTTCCCTTGTTTTTTCTGTCGGAATTCTCAGTCATGTAAACAATTTATTTTGAAGAATATGAAAGTTATCTGAATAATATTAAGTTTGAGTTTTTGAATGATAATTTCATATCTGTGTGTGGAATCGTGAGATAAGTTTTTACATAGATTTAAACTTGCTATAAAAGTTATTTTAGATGTTGTAAAACCTGAATATTTTTTCTTTAAATTAGCCATTCAGATATTCCTAGCACTTGTGCATGCTAAACTGTGACGTGTTAAATCACATTGATCGTTGCCTAAGCCAGATAACTCCAAGTAACTTTCAAATAATCATTTTTTAGGGTTCCGTGCCCAAAGGGAAAAAAACGGGACCCTATTACTAAGGCTCCGCTGTCCGTCCGTCCGCCCGTCCGTCCGTCCGCCCGTCCGTCCGTCTGTCACCAGGCTGTATCTCATGAACCGTGATTGTTAGACAGTTGAAATTTTCACAGATGATGTATTTCTGTTGCCGCTATAACAACAAATGCTAAAAAACAGAATCAAATAAATATTTAAGGGGGCTCCCATACAACAGACATGATTTTTTTGCCGTTTTTTTAGATAATGGTACGGAACCCTTCGTGCGCGAATCCGACTCGCACTTGGCCGGTTTTTATTTTGTTCTATCGCAATTTTTCTGAATTTAAATATTTTGCAAATATTACTAATATCCTGTGGTGTTCTTTATGTAAAAAGTAGCAATATTTATATAGTGTTAAACGAATTACTTACCTTGAAGAACTTTTATAATATATTTATTATATTCATGGAGAACATAAAGTCCGCCATATCACGAAAACAAAACAGAATCCGGCCCATAATCATATAAAGTTTTCGGTTGCATTTTATTAGGTCTACTATCTGCACTTTGAATTTGTACCATCAATTCCGGACCACCCTGTATAAGAAAAACATATTTCGGGTAATTCTAGAGAATTTATTTCCTGCTCACCTTCTTGTAAATTCCGCTCGTCTAATTTTATCAACTCCCTGATTTCTGTCTCTCAACCTGATTTCCTTAATCTCTGAACATGATTCACGTGTTCTACCTGGTGAATTACCAGCTATACGGGCAGATTTTTCATAACCTACACGGTGAGTCATCGGTTTTGAGTGTGCTAAGGGCTGTTGGAGCCTATCTTGAGCCTGCTAAGCAAAATGAAATGAAGTAAGTGCTTAGTTACCTTAGATAGACCACACGTTCTCGAGTATTTCCGTGGTGCATATTGTTGTGAAGTTTAAGTAATAAATATATTTTTTCAATTTTTGCGACTCGATACATGAAGATCAGTCCTTAAGTTGGAGCGCGTCAGCATATTATTCATTTTATTAACCATGGGGCGTGTAGTGAAGATTTTGAAGATCCTTTGGTCGTCTTTTAGGATGAAGGCCGATATCGAGATAGCTCGACTAGAAGCCAACCCTTTTCCCCACGCCATCCTGCGAACAAGAATAAATCAAATTCTCGGAACAAACAAAAGGTAGAATTATAAAAATTAAAGTACAAAAAATAAAAAGATTAATTGCTCAATGTGCCCTCCATATTAAGCCAGTTAGAGTGCATAGCGTCGTTCAAGACTTCTTTTCAGATCGATGGTAACTAGAATATCCTTAGATTTTTTACTGTTTCCAAAATTCGTGTTTACACCTGGAAACAAATCAAATTTTGTAATAAAAAGTTGCCAAATGCGTATCGGGCCACGCACAGTGTAGGGTTCCGTAGAAATTAAGCACCCTGAGATCGTAAGTAGGTGCGTACATATAATTTAATAAAAAAACAAAACGTAAGTAAGTAAGTACAATATTTATTATAAGTACGTATAAATAGATTCCATCGCTCCGCTAATAAGAGCCAAGCTTTCAAAAGTGAGAGAAGATCAGAAGGTACGTAGTTGGGTATCTAAAATGTCTAAAACCGACTATAAATTGCAAAATAAAAGTTTAATCCTTTATGGAATAATTAACTGAAACTGAAAAAAACAAGGGCCAGGATATTTAATTTCAAGTTTTTCAAACGATACTCAACTCAAATCAACTAATTGAATCGAAAATTTTTAAGCTTTATAAACATTGTTATTAATTTAGGAGTTATTATTATTATGTTATGATTTTATTTTTCCATAATTTTACATGATTCATAAACTTATATTTTCTACCTGTTTTACACAACTAACAACTTCATCTAAGTTATTTTCAATGGAATTTGTACGAAATTTTCCGTTTTACTAGTTGATCGACTATTACTCGTTAACTTATAAAGCCTATTTATCTGCGATAGTTTTCCTTTTAACTTCGTTATGTATACTAATGCCGTGAATTTTTTCACATATCCAAAAATAACCGTTTAACTGGCAGGGGGGAACAATTGACTCAAACAAAAATTAGCACTTTAAAGCTTAATATTTCGCAAACGGATCCCTGAATCGAAAAATGGTTTTCACACGCCCGCAATATTTTTGAACGACCTATCCAACGGCACCTCACACCATGGGATAGACGAGAAAAAAAATTCATCCCCACTTTACGTGTAGGGGAGGTACCCAAAAAAATTTTTTTTCTCAAGATTTTATTTTACCACTTTGTCGGCGTGATGAAGATGTATACCCGTGCCAAATTAGAGCTTTCTAGTACTAAGAGTCTCTGAGCTAAGCTGCGGATAGACGGACGGACATGGCGAAAATATAAGCGTTCTTTTTTGATTATGGAACCCTAAAAAGGACAAAAAATACCAATACTTTGATTTCCAAAATTCCTAGCTCCTAAAAGAAGAGAACCAAAAGAGTGAGTAAACATCTATTTAAAAGCTATACTAGTGTTTTCTAATAAGTAAAAAAACTGAGCCAGACAAAATTCTAGAAAACAGTAGATTTTGTAAAACATGAAAAATGTGTAATCAATTTTTAGGTGCACGTTAATCAATTATTGCTTCGCAAAATTTACATATGTCCGTATCTAGTTCGATCTAAATATTTTATAGTTGATAAGTTAAGGTATTTCTAATAAAAGTTATTTTAAAAGTGCAAAAATGTCTATTTTGAAAAGCGCTCTGAACTGATTAGGTACTTCACGATGCCTCAATTTTGTGCGAAGCTCAGTTCCAACCTTCATAAATTTACTAGTATCATTTTATCAAATATTATTGTAAGCGTAAGAAATAAGAAAAAAAGAAAAATGATATTTATTCCCTTCTGAACTAAGGAGTTTTTTTCTAGTACAAAAATTTATAGATGTCTAGGGGGCTGAGGTCCACGCTTGCAGATTTTCTCCCCTCTTGGTGTGGGCACAGGACGCGATAATTTATCTGGGTACTAGTGATTGCGGCATTTCTACTGGCAACCATTGTACTTGTGACTCTCACTTACAACATTTGTCAGGTTAAAATTCCCAAATCTCCTTTTCCCTTATTTCCTTCCGCCTAAACTGTAGGGTATGTATCATACCGTTGTCCCCTGAGCTTAGAAAATACTTAGGAAAGTATAACCCTCTTCATTGTGTTTGTTGATTTCTTTTTTATTAGTAAATCACGTACCCATCAAACTGTGTTGCTGCATATTTTATAAGGTGGAAAAAAACCTTCTGAATGCACCCTAAAACTTTCACGAAGTAATTCTATCTTCAGCCAAGAATGTCATATACATGTTTATGAGTCCCAGACAAATTCCAAAGAAGTAATTTTAGGGCTTTATTTACAAAGAACCTGATTACCGTACTCTCTACAAGATTTTTTGTTGCATTCCTGACAATGTAAAAGTTTTTGTTTTCATTGTGTATAGCTTCTTGAGAAAGCTGTTTTACATTCTCCTCCTCACAAAGTTGCCTGTTTTTCAATGGTGTAGGTATATACTTAAGATGTGCGAAACACAAATTAAGATATTTTTTGCTAATTACATATCTTGAAGGAATCGTGGCGACAATTGTATGTACAATGTTAATTTACCTTAAATGTCACAAAGTTACGAATCTTGAAGTATACGACTTAATCTTACGACATGAGCTTGTGTTATTTTACTTACACTCATTATGAAGAACAGACTGTGAAAAAACGTGAGAATATAAACAAAAGCAATTAAATTATTAAAGCAGAAGTAAAAATAACACGAATAAAAATAAAGGACTGAATGTATGTCACAGAATGAATTACATATATCCGAAAGTCATATCAACTGTGAATTTAAGCTGAACATGAATTCTCCGAGTGAAATCAAAAATATTGCTGAACTCACATTTTAAATATTTCATGATATACATACCTGAAGGTAATTTTTATATTTTCAACAACGTCTTCCCACACCAAATTCAAATGAAGGAAATTTAAATTGTATCACTGACGCTTTCACCAACTAAAAGGTCAGATTTTCTTATTAATATTAATATTAACACAAATACCTCTAAACAGAAAAAATGAAGGATAAGACCTGAGTCCTGTAAAAGGAAAAAAGATTGGAAAGAAATTCGGAAGTTAAATGAGGGTACCGAAATATGTCCCATCTCGAAGGAAAGAAGGACTTACAAAACTAAGTTTTTTTTGCCAAATTTAGCCCAGAAAAATAACAAACGAAGATGGTCCAATATAAAGAACAGTTCTATCAAATATTTTTCACTATTCGTCATTTGGAATTGTGGATTGGTACATCAAAGTTGAATTCCGGAAGTTAGATATCAGTAGTTGGCGCTATTTGCCACTTTACTAATTATTGCTGCAACTGGTGTAAATGTAAACTTGGCCTTAACCTGGATGACAATTTTCTAGTCCGGCGAAAATACTGATATACTCAAAGTCTACATAAAAAGTCTTTAAAAATCAAAAGTGTCTTTGCTTAAAAGGCTGGCCAACAAAGTGGCAATGAGGTCCAAAGACAAATAAGATTAGCTAGCTATAATAGAAACAAGGACAGGACAAATATTCAAAGAAAAGTATCTCCTCTAGTACACCAAAAACTCCCGGCCCTGGGTAGCGCTTTTTCCCAGTAGCGAAGAGAAGCCATTACCCAACAGATTTCTCAAGTAATTCTCAGTAAGCAAAACTACTGCTGACTTAGATTACCACCTGTGTAAAAAATGCATTACTTTTACATGGATATGTCATAGGCGTTATTTAATTGCCTCTATTTTCCATTACCCAGAACTGGTTTAGTCATTGATTGATTACAAGTAGTTACTAAAAAATCCCTCTTAACTGATTTTTGCATTAATTATTCAGAACAATTTATCTCATTAACAATTACTGAACCAATTCTACAAGTACTATGAAGTAACAAGCGCTTCTAGGTTGAATTAACGTCAATAGAAAAAAGGCATTACATTTTTATAGCAATGTCACAGAGGATAGTGTTTTACTTCACTTTTCCACTAGACACCCTCACTGCACAAGACCTCGAACGAAAATGACGTAGTACGACGATGAAAACTCAAATTTTCACAGGAATCTCTTCTGAAAGAGATATGTCATTATATGCTGCATTACGTTTTTTAGAAGGTAATGAATTACAGAACTAGTTATTTGTATGGAAAACTTTGAATTGATTGCAACCACTTAATGAATTTTCCGTTCATGATGGAAGTAAATCCTCCCGGAGTTGATTACCATTTTCGCTGCTGGGTATTTGCCCACCAGGTTGCGAAGATGCTAACTGTCACTTGCGATTTAAGCTCGAAATGTGTGCACTACTTAGACACTTCAGTCAACTTCCTTTAATCATTCTTGGTCACTAGGGGTCATTTTGACCCCAACCAAAATTTGAAGTTGAGTATCTGTGGCCCCTTATTTTATGTTAAGATAAAACAAGTATTTGGTATAAAAATAATTATAAAAGTACTAATAATCATATTAGATAAAAAAGCTGAGGTGAAATAGATTTGCAAAAGAAAGCCCAGGTGTTTTAGTCATTTAATACCTTCAAAGTAAACACGGCCCTAAGAACTTCCCGGTAGTATTATTATAATCAATACAAAAGAAAATTCTTTTTTTATATTCACTGACCGAACCGTGGGACTTTTATGAAACATATTCATTATAAAGTTAAAAGCCTCTTTTTATACTTGTTTCAAGATTTTTTTTATAATTTTCCGATACGCATATTTCGGCTTATAAGGCCATTTTCTCCTGGCTTCGAAAACTTACCTTTTCTGGATGGCACTTTTTTCGTCCGTTTTGGTCCTGACAACGGTCTTCCTTTTTCTGGAAGTAAAAAAGGATTCTATTTTCGAAACTCTCAATAAAACTTTTTTTAGTTTAATATTTTTCTTATTTGTTTTCTACGAATAGATCGTTTGATTCAGAATTTTTCTGTTCCTACATCTACGTCCTTGACCTGCTCTTCTAAATTTTAAAATTGGTTTTTTTGGCATTTTCTAACTTTTCAAAAAATTTCTGTATCAAGTTTTATGGCGATTCAATTTGGAATAACTCATATGTTAGCTTATTAACTGTCACCAGAACATGATCAATAGCTTTAAGAGTTTTCAAGAAATCCTTTAATGAATACTGCGAAGTTTTTTTTGGAAAACTAAAACACTACTGAGCTAAATGTCACAAAAATTTTATGTATTCGTAAAATATCATATATCTGAGAACATCGATTACTGCTAAAATAGATTTGATAGCATCAATAGTTTTCATACAATCATTAAATTTATTTTTTTAAATGTTATTTTTTAGTTTTTTTTTGTTAAACTTAGAAAAACTGAACTGATTTCGATAATGATTAAAATATACATATATATTGAAAATTCGTAGTAGACCCGTACATATATCATGTTTCGTATGAGCTATACAGCCTTCACCGTATAAAACAACCAAAATACCTTCAAGTCGCCCCCCCCATACAATTTTTAATTTGTCTCATGGAGACATATTACGCAAACACTCTGTATATTTTTGCTCGTTGCATATTAATTTGAATTGAAATGAAACCTGCACATAGCCAGAAGCTAAGTCCAATTGTGTACAGTCCTTGAAATAAGTATAAATGAAATTAAATGAACCTCAAGAAATCCTCAATATCAGTACCCGCTCTCACGATATGTTAAATAGACAACATCATCATGTAATCGAGGTCTACTGGTCTTCAAAGAATTTTTTTTTAGAGTTGTATGGTGGTTAGATATGGTAGAGTCTTAACATATTTATACATTTACTGGACAGTTGTGTATGGAATTCGTTTGCGTTGTACAAAAAGAATAGAAATATAGAAAATATAGAATATACAAAATCATTGACGGAAAACTAATTGAAAAATATAGTCTTTCTCCTAAGAAACCTGAACGACCAAAAATATTAGGACCCTATGAACTAACTGGGCGACCTTTTCCAAAATTTGTTCCTGCAACGGAACAGACAATTGTTGTGTACCAAAAGCGTACTTGCTGCTAAAACATTATGTTAAAAATAAGGAAATAAGAAAATAAATTAGATATTATTGCAGAAAATGTAATTTTAGTCGTTGCGTTGTTTCTTGTTTTGAAATCTCTCATACCCAATTAAATATTTGGTTAAGTCTAAAATTTAGGTTTTTTTTTTAATGTAAGTTTTTCCATATTATTTTGCGCATTTTTTCTTAAGTAGATATGTCCAAAATTAGAAATTTCACAAGGTAATAAAAAATATTTTTGTTATTATATTTCTCAAAAAGAGCCGTGCATTAAGCGATTCGGATATCCGCCCATGAAAGTTTTGTTGCGGGGCTGCTTAGCAGCTCAACTTATCTTTAGCAGCGCGTCTGAGGAATTTCTTGTAGAATTCGAGCTAGCCTGGCATTGTGATCTAGGTCAAACTTATTTGAGCTGTAAGCTGAGCTAGCTTCTTTAGAGCTGAACGGTTCCACCCCTGGCAGATGGGCATCACACCGAAACGCATTTTACACATCCCGCATGGAGATTCCTCCAGAGGCAGCGTCGCTTAATTTCATCTTTGGTATGACTGTGTCAATCAGTTCTACCTTGATGATAATTCACCCAAGCTTGGCCTCCTGATTATAATCCCCCTATTTCCCCTGTCATTAACTTTAAAAGGTCGTTTATTAAATTCCAGTATTGGCTGGTGAACCAGGCTTTTCTTGGATTTTCTTGGATTGTCGTATGTTCACTTTTAAGGAGACGGCTTTTACAAGTTGGAACCTATTCAGCAGCGGGCCGAATTCGATTCGGCTGAAAAGTGTTCGTCATAAAATGTTGGTTTTAGTATATTTGCTTATACATATCATCCAGCTTATGTGTTCCTAAATTTGTTAACTTTAAACGTATGTGTTTGTATATATACTCACAGAAAAAATTAAAAAAAAGTTCGCAGCAGAGTACTACATGACTACTGGGTACCAGGCTTAACTAGGTAGGTATAGCGACATATTGACTATCTACTAATTATATTTTGGTCCTGATCATAAAGTTCTCCATTAAAAACATCAGGAATGATTAATATAGCTAACATAGTATCTTGTATTTGTTGTTTTCTGTTTTCTATTATAGAAGCCTAATTTGAAGTAATATCTTCTTTCTACGCTCCCCTTTTCTTCTCTTTCGGAATGTCTATTCTTATCCTCTCGACTGAATTTACACTTTTTTAAATAGCACTACTAGGTTAGGTATCTACGAAGAGGATTTTCCTTCACTTGAAGGTGAAAAATGCTAATCTTTTCGAAACTCCTGATTTGGAAAACTTGCGTTTTCTGAGTAGCACCTCTGCCGTCTTTTGTGGTCTGTAAAAGAACCTCTCTCGTTGTTGACGTGAAAAATGATAATGATTTCGGATTCCTGAAGTAGAAAATAATAGTACCTTTTTCCTACTTTTTGGTCCTGAAAAGTACCTTCCACGGCCTGAAGGTGAAAAACGGTAATATTTTTATATTCCTGGCTTGGAAAACTTATCTTCTCTGGGACATTTTTTGTCTTATTTGGTCCTGACAAGGGTCCTCTTTTTTCTGGAGGTGAAAAAGGACCCTATTTTCGAAACCCTGATTCAAAAAATTTGCGTCTCGTGAAGGGGAACCCTTTTCACTCTTTTTGATCTTGGAAAAGATCTTTTGAACGAGAAAACTCAAATTATGTTCGAAGCCTACTTCCTAAGTCGTTAAGTTAACAGTCGCCACGGTGCGTAGTAAAACTCGTACTGAACATTATCAGGAATAGGAGGTACCACTACTACTCCACAATATTCAATACCCAATTGTGAGAAAACAGAGTTATCAGTAGGTGCAATAAAAAGCCCATATATTCTTGGTACTTCGCAGTATCACATTTTACAATATTTCAATGAACAGTAGCTATAAATAAACTGAAAATCTGTAAGTTTCTCAAATATTTAGGATAACGACTATCTGTAAAATATCTTCAGGTATCTTAGCACTGTCCCCTTATTTCCCCCCTAACAAGTAGTTCAAGACAGAAAGCATCTTTAAGTAATTCCAGGAAAAATAAATTAGAATTTCCTTTTTTTCAAGATTTCACAAAATAATTTCATATTTTCTTCTCGGAATTTTCGATAAGTTCTTTCCTCAAAGCCACGTGCCAATCACTTAAATTTTCATATATTCCCAGCGTCTAGGCCATTGCCATAAATATAACTTGTTCTGCTATAATAGCGATTTGCATAAATCCAATTGTATCCCAGTTTGGTGCGGAGAAAATTGCTTTCGTCAGACTTAAGTATTCATAGATATTTTGAGGTATTATTTCAATGTAAAGCAGTACACCATAGCAATGAGAAAAATCCTCAAGATTTTCACAAGCTTATTTCGGATCTTTTAGTCATCTGAGAGAATTATGTCTATGAAATTTTGGAATGATGCGTGGTAAGCTCATTATTCCGGCTTTTCACAAAACTGTACATGACGCTCCACAATCAATCATGATAACCTGAATTTCAAGCATAGCATCAAAAATATGATATATCCATGTGCAATCCTATATGCCATGAAGCTCCAAAACTGGTCTGATGTCATTCATAAAGACGGCGTCACACTTATAGATTCTTTGATAATTGCAAAAAGGGAGCTTTTACGAAGGCACCTGTCTTCCACGCTCGTGTGGCTGAGAAATTGTGCTGCCATTGCATCGTCGAAAACTATTATAAGAGTTTCATCCTGAAATGACGTGTTCTTGATTTGATAGGAAATAAATTAGAGTGAGGATGACTTGAAGTTCTTTATTACGGTACATATAAGACAGAAGAAAGGCCCACTTAGGGTGGACTCATAAACAGGGATAAATTAAGTGATTCCAAAAACGGGGACAAAGTCTTTCTTGGTGCTGTGCACTTTGCACAGCAAATTTACCTCCAGAGTAGAAAAGATGTGATATAACTTACGAAGGAATAAATTCAGCATTGAATCCCCTGTAAAATGCTTGGGAGTTGTAATGCTTCCACGCAGACGTTGGGTACATAGCGTGGCGTCAACTTTGTACTCCACTAATTGGATTTGTAGGCGGCTTCAGTGATGGTTAGCTACAATTATGTGGATGAAGTCAACAAATGGGATATAAATGCCGTATATCCCTCACTCAGTCTCTTAATTAACACATACACACGTGAATGTCACGAAGGTAATGGCTTGAAGTTTCTAAATTCAAGGACGGATTTAAATTGAAGTCAACCTGCCGTGAATTCCTCAACCTCAGCAAACATTCCATTCTGGCTTACCTGCTTCGTAAAAATAAATCTTTGCATCCGTATCTTGAAAGATCCCAGAAAAACCAAAATGTCAACACAGTTTTCTCTTTCAAATTGAGCAATTTTATCGATTTAAGTCTATTGCCAAAAGCAATTAATGTCATCTCCAGAGAAATTATCTCTACTGCTTTTATAGCTACATGGGGGCTTGTTTTTGCTAATATGTTTGTGATAAATATTGCAATTTTTCCTCCCATTTTTTTTTGCAAAACACATATACCATATGCGTCCAGTGAATCCACATCCTCTCATAGAGTAACCTATTTTTCTGGGAATTTTTCGGGGCTTTATTGAAAATTTATGGTTGTTTGGCATATACAGTTCGGGGAATCAATAAATTATTCCTCCTCCTAACAGTAATATCGCACTTTTCCAATGATTTCAAATACTATGCCCGGCCTTGGATTAAATAAATGGTATAACTGGAAAAAGTCCACTAGAAACTCCACTAAGTTCACTAAGGGTAACTTATATACAAACCTCAGTTATGAAAACTATTTGGGGATTTTACACGTACAATTTGCAAAATTAAAAAAAACAGCGACTATTAAATTTCCCATTAGGAATAAATAGAGCTGAAATTCGCTTGAGTTAAAAAACGAAGGTGTGCTTTTTCAGCCTATTGCAGAATATTTGTTGGCACTATTACGTGGTGTATGAGAAACCTTGTTTTTAGATATGAATATTATTGCATTTAGCATGAAATTAAAATTTCTTTAATGTCTGGATTTGAATCTAGGTATCTTGAATCAAAACTTCAACGAGAGCTTTATTTTTCTATTAATATTTCCTTCAAGTGATGTACTTCTCTGATTTACATAAAACGTTGAACAATTGAACTTTTTAAAAATTATGGTAAACATTTTCGGGATTTTAGTAGCAAAACTCTCCTCACTTCCCCTTTTTGCTTAAAAATAAATAAATTTTACTAAAACATAAGGTAGAATCTTATACAAATATTTCGTGACAAAATAAGACAAATGTCAATCTTTAGCTGGTAAAAAAAATTTCCTCCAAAACATTTTTCTAGTATTTCTTCAGATGAAGGGTTTGATTGAATAATTTTAGAGAATGTGTTTTTGAGTTCGAAAAATTCCATGTTTGCCTATGGGTATTCATCGGTGTTTGAACTCGACCATACATATAGGACTGCTCAAAGCTATAGAATGCCCTACTATTATAATTCGTTAAAACTCACGATTCCGAGCCGATGGAGAAGCCGGTGTCGATTTTTTGAGACATAGCGTTCAAATTGAGATATCTCTTGGTTGGCTTAAGGAAACATAAGTAGCTGGATAGCACAGACATTCACAACTATTCGTTACAACACCGAGCCAAGGAGGCCGTTCGACACACTGAAGATCAAATTGATTTGTTGTGATCCTTTATTCACACAGAAAAAAAAATCGAAGTGAATTTCCTATGCTCTGGAACCAAAACGTTCTATAGGATAAATACTTACTGGGTACATTTTCAGCACGAATTTTCATCAAGGACGGGCTAATGGTCAGGATCTCTTAAATAAAACATAATGCTCACTGTGTGGTGTATTAATTAATTTATTAACACCTGTTTCTCTCCTTGTAAAATTTTTTAAGTGCAAAAAATTTAAAACTGAAGCAGATGTCAGCTAAGCTCTACTTGAGTTCTTTGCCTCTAAAGACCATTTTTCAAAAATGGTATTTACAAATTACCATCTCGCTGGCAAGAAGTCATTAGTAACGACGTAAATTATATTGTAGTATTTTCTCTCACTTCAGAAACGGACAGAACTTTCCGATAGACCTAACCGAAGCCTTTAAGGAATCAAACAACACAAAATTGAACATTTTATCTTAAACCTAAAGTTTTTAGCTGTAATAGTTGCCGAATTCAGCCTAGCTCCGTGATTTTCTGACGAATCGTCAAATTAACATGTGGTCTGGCATTATCATGATGCAGTATGCTGTGCTTCCTATTGAATATCGTCGGCCTCTTTTCTTTAAGTGCTTTTCTAAATCATCCATTTACTGACAGTATCTCTCCGAATTGAGCTTTTTGTTAGGTTTAAAAAGCTCGGTAGGCTCGGTTTAGAAGTGGCGGGGTCAGGTTTTTCGGGCTCACAGTATGTTCTTTTCCTTACGATATTTTCGTATGTAGTCAACTTCAGTTTGTTTTGAGCAAGCAGAAATGTGCATATATTGACTTTATCATGGAAATTTTTCTCACTTAACTCATGAGGCACCCATCTGGGATATTTATAGACCAATCCTAATTTCAGAATACGGTCTGAAATGGTTTGCTGAACTGAGTTGAGCTTTTCTGCAATCTCCGATGTTCTCAAAAAGGATCTTACTCTATTATGATCTTAACAATATCGCCATCGATCAAAAATGGCCGCACAGAGCGTGGCTTATTATTAAGGTAGAAATCACCTTCTTGAAAATTTTCGAACCATCTTCTGCACATTGTATCCGAAATTGCATCTCCACCGAAAACTTTAACATGATGACATATTTTGGGAAGTTACTTCTCCGTGAAATTTTCGAAATCCTTTTAGTATTCAATTTGTGGAAAATTTTATCGCTTGTCCGAAATACTTTGGTTGAAAATGATCAGGCGGTATTGATAATCTGTGGTCTTGAGTGATGTGAAAGAAAATTCAATAGTCTACTTGAAGCTGCGGCCTTATGATACCAATCACTAATCATATTACCGTTTTTCCTAATCACCTTCAGATAAAATATGTATCCGATATTTTTTTAACAGTTCCTAATCAGTGGCCTGTGATTGTAGGTACGTTTTATCATTTGATGTCCTAGGCCATAGACCAGAACTCAACAAAATTTCCTCCCTAATTAATAAGGCTCTGCGTCTTCAAAAAGATGTTTTTTTTTCTAGAGTCAAGGCACGTTGCAAAATATTTGAGGGAATCCGCATACTCGACATCTCAATTACCATTAACACTTTTCGTGCCGTGGGGTTAGCGGTGATCCCCATTTAAAACCTCTCTCTGTATAAATGCATTTTATTACACAGTTCTCTCACGAAAACTTTTTTGCTAATTGTGACAAATTTTGAATGCATACATGTCCTGAGGACGTGCTTAGGTCTTGTTTTGACTAGAAGAGAAAATTTATGCGGATGTGTGAGGTGTTAGGTGCTGTTAAAATATGAAAAGGATTTAACTTTGATTTTTTTTCCCCAAAAAGCTGCTATTTAATTTATTTTTTTATATGTATCGATATTTAACACTTATAGACGTGAAATTTATTTCATTGGAAAAACTATCTAAAGTCTACCCCAGTAGAGCTCTAATTACAACATGAAATAATGCATTCAAACATGAACGATATATTTTCTACTAAAATCAAGACCTTTATTTTTCTATAATTTTTTTTTTATACACTCCACTTTTTTGCGAAATAATACTGAGAAATGACTTTTATCCACTCACTAACCCTTGACTAAATAACTTTGTGCGTATAAGAGTGCCGTTTGTGACGAAAGTGTGAAATTTTGGAAAGAGTTTTGGATAGTAAACGTAGATGGATTCACATGGACTTTTTTGTTCTAATTTCGGGACAAATTTTTTTTACATTTTTGGGGGTTTTGGCGGTGGTAACTACCCCCTTGGGGTTCTCCAATTTGGGCGGCCGTGTGTGATATCAAATTAAAAGTCTTGCTAAGTACTATTAACCCATTCACTGCCATAATTAGAAGAAAAACTTTCGTGAGAAAAATGTATGTAAAAATACATTTCGTAAGAGAGAGCTTAAAAGCTTCACGAGTATACTCGTATTTGGCAGCGAAATGTGTTAAATGGCATATTTTTTTCTGTAAGAAACTTTATAACCAACTTTTTTCACCTGAATATCATTGATCATTGTGCATTTTAAATCTGGCTTTTTACAACTTCCATGACGATAATGTTTACATATATGTCTGGGATGAAACCGTCGCATCATGTATCCTGAAACATCTAAAAACTCTTAGGAATGAAAAGCATATTACAGCTTACAGCGATATGTGTTCAGGACAAAACAGGAATATAAAAATAGCATGGTTAAAAATTGTCCAATCTACCGAAAATAATGTAAATGTTATTGGCCATAAGTTCCTGCTATCAGGGCATTCATTTCTACCTAATCATAGACATTTCGGAGTTGTAGAAATGACGTTAAAAAAAAATACAATTTATTTTTTGTCCCTCAGGAATTTTAAGAAGTTGTAAAAAAGTGCTGGAAGAATAAGTTCACTGTATTTAAAACTGTGGATTTACTATCTCGTCGGAGAAGACCAAGAAAATTTAATAATACTGAGTTGGCACCATTATACGAAAAAACGAGACCAATCACAATGCTAAAATACAACGATTTAATGGATTTGTTACACACCACCTGCACACCATAATTGTTTTAAATCGCAAAACATTATTAATTTTAATATAACAATTCCTTAATAGAGAATAAAAGTTGAATATTTTTTTAATTTTATAACATAAAAGTGTATACATTTCTTTTTATTTCAAGGGAAATTTATTTTTTCCATGAAATTATGCTTTTTTAAGAATTGAAAAATTTAAAGTTATTTCCTTAAGCCCATTTATAGCCATTAAAAGCATATTAGATCTTAAATAATCTTAATTATGCTAATTGAGTTGATAAACTAGAAACCTGAAAACATTATACTATACATATTATCAGTTACCAATATTTTTAAATTTATTAAAACGCAAACCCTTAAATATCTCCATTTTAACATAAATGGACTTGGGCCACTTTCAAAATAAACAGCTCATTATTGAAGGCACAAGAAATAAATAGCTCCTTAGTTCAAGGTTCTAAGTTTAAATATATCAAGATAACCGTACCGTAACACATCAAGTTTAACATGTAAATATATAGATACCAAAACTGCTTTAGGAGAATCAGCCCACAAAATCACAACATTTATAATATGCCTGAATTTTGTCTCGGATTTCTCTTTAGTTTCTGAAGGGAAAACTTTTGGCTATTGCGTGTTAATTAAGTCTATAAAACTTCTGATATCATTGACTCATTAACACGTTCACTGCCACGTATACCGATTTCGATACACATCTCTCTTACTTGCGAACATCACGAGTAATTTGAATGTAGATTTAAAATCTGGTAGGAAACCTGTTAAGAAACATTTTTAACCACACCTCCAATGAGAAGAAAACGACTAACATTATTCCAACTCTGAAGGCATTGACTGCATCGCACTCTTAATAATTCGGAGTAATAAATTTGCGTTTTTATAGTTTCCCAGATGTTATTGTTCTGACAAAGAAAAACATAAACAGATAAACAACATAATAAATCAATTGTGAACAAGCAAGGCCTGGAAGTATGTAACACGTTACGACGGCTCTGATGTTTTGACTTTTCCGAAAGTCGAATCGCTTTCAATTTGTTAGGAGGTAAAGTTTTCGAATATTTAATTCGTAATGCTATAATTTCGCAACACTGGAATTCTACTTAATACACGTTAGTTTTATTTTCTAAGTGCGAAAGTGTCTGTTATTAAAAACAATGTTTTTCATGGACGACAGTGATGATGATATTTCTGAGCAATCTCTAATCAACATTAATAGAAGACAAATCAGAGATAAAAACAATCCTTTATGGAGTTAAAGGAGAAAGAGTATCTAGATTCAAACAGTGTATTTAAAAAAATCTTTGTGTTTCAAAAAATCTTTAAGATAAATAAGAGCCAGTGTAAAGACATCCTCTTTACCTATTTAATTTGATTGTCTCAAAACAAAAAAAAACATTTCGAGACAATCAAAGACTGTTTTTATCAGAAGTACAGATTTTCTGATGTGGTTGGTTGTATAAATGGAACTCACGTTACTTTAATGGCTCCTAGAGAAAATGAATCTTCATTTTACAACAGAAAGGGATGGCATAGCATAAATGAAATGTTGGTAGGTTCACTTTTGAATATTATTGAATATTAGAAAATTTATTTTTCATTGATAATTTCTAGATATGCTATCATGAATACCGAATATTAGCCATCAATTCATCCTTTGGCATGACACAGTCATGATGCTGCTGTATGGGCGAAGAGTAGCCAACAACTATATTTTGAAAATCGCTTTAGAAACGGAAACAAAAATTTGTTTTTAGGTACTCTAAAAAATCAAAAATTTGGGGGAGAAATATTTTATTCTAGAACTTTGAATCATGACACCTTAAAGATCTGCAGAGGAGAGTTACAATTACATTCATTCTAAAGCTCGTTCTTTTATTGAGAGGACTATTGGCATCTTTAAAGGTGTTTGGAGATGTCTTTCATGTGAGACAAGGATGAGATATTCTCCAGAAAAAATGTCGGTTACCATAAATGCTTGTGTTATACCCACAGAGATAGAAGAATGGAGTCGCTAAAATGCCGAAAAATCATAAGCATTCCTTCTACATTTGCAAAATAGTTTCCCCATGTAATTGTCCCAGTGTCGATACTAGAAATTAGTGCCTGGCGATGATTCCTTTACGTTTTGTATAGGTTTAGGTACGTTTTATCGTCCGCCATTGGAGTTGGAGTAATGAGAAAATCTGGATTTGAAAGAATGTAAACAAATGCCACTGGGAAATTAAAATCAAATTCCTGGCATTATTTGGATTGCATTTTCATAAATTGTTTTATTTTTGAGTAGATTTGCTCGCATATATATGCACAAAACAAATAAACTTCACAAAAAAAGGATTTTCCTCTGAAAAGGCGCCGATTATTTCGACAACACATCACCGTACACTTCATGTTAAATAAGTTTTCTTTAGCAGCTCAGCACTATCACTTTAATTAAACTCTTTTTAACACATTCCCTACATTATTTAACTAACTATTTCCTTTATATTATATTATTTGTTAAAAGGAATTATCAACTCCGTCATCATATATGATTTTGACACCATTGAAGGGGTACTCGTCACGAAGCTTCTCTCTATTGAGAGAGAAAAATTGCTTACTTTCATATACACGATTTACACAAAAGTAGTAGTAGTATCTCTATGGTTATACCACATAATATATGTCGTCAATATAAAGTTCCATATAATAATACAACGATTGCACTTGAAAAAGAAAGAAATATCCATGTCCATTGAATTAAATAATAGTTCAGTAAATACAGATTTAGCCCAACGAAAAATTGCGCCCCTGGTGAACAGGCATGGTCCCACCTCCTCCATGACAATGCTTGCCCACATGTTTCACAACTGTTCATATGCTCTCTGAGTTGGGTTAAGAAGTATTGCCTCACCCACCTTACGTACCTGACCTATCGCCCACCGATTACCATATTTTTATACGTTTAGAGAATCACCTACGAAATACACAGTTCCAAAACCGCGATTTTGAAATTTCGGCCTTCGAGGATTTTTTAAAGAATAAAGACAAGGATTTCTACAGAAATGGAACGAGAGAACTTTCTAATAAATAATACTCTTCAACCAAAGAAAGTTCCATTATTAATTAAAAATGTCAAATACAAGTCGCAAGCGAGCACAGGCGTTCAGATCGCTTGTAGTCGCTGGTGGTAGCATCGCTCGCGGTAGCACTTAGCATAAACGGAGCCTAATAGAAAAGAAAGCTTTTTTCAATACTCCAATAGAAAAAAGTTAATCCACGAAACAAAATTGCATCTCAAGGCTTACTTAGCTGGAGGCAGAAACTAAAATATTTTTACTTTGAAAGATTATGACAAAAAATCACGGCGTACTGCTCTGATGTAGAATACTTATAAAAATTGTGCGTGAAATTGAATTCCATGATCCAGTAAAAAAGTTAACAATTTAATAAAATTATTTTCAACTTTTAATCTGAATACCGAGCATCTGAATATTTGCAACAAATCGAGCTTCCGCAGGGTTTGCAGGAATTCATTAAATAATTTCCTTTGGTAGGAAGTATTTGCTTTGTTCTCTATACGTTTATAATTCGACTAATTTGCAACCTCATTGATTTTAAAACATTTGGGCCGTTCATGTTATAAACGAAAATTAAATCTAGCTTCATTTATGTGCGCCTAAATCTCTTTCGTAACATTTAGCATTGAATCCACATATATAGTAAAAGTGTATGTAAACGACAAACACACCATTCCTAAAATTGATCAGCATTAAAGGCATTATCGTGAAATCCAATTATATCTGTTATCGAACGCAGAAACAAGGTTGTACGCTCTCATATCCAATTATAATATTAATGTCCTACCTAGTACATTCTATGAAATAGGCAGACGCACAAAACACCCCCATAAGTTGTTGTTTCCCGTCCAGCACACAAATCCTATGCATGCAAATAAAACGAAATTTAAAATTAAATTTTAATTTTAATTAATTACTAAGGCTCTCTTGGTGGCCGGAAAATTACACTCTTTAAAATAACTGACAGCTTAACCTCGACGAATTTCATGTAGGAAAAATTTTACAAAGCGGGAACTAGAGGTATTCTAGGGTTGAAGCAATTACAACCCCTCTGACTTTCAGATACCACAAGGCGGAAGTGTTTGACCCCACTATTAAACGATTAAATCGATTGTGGCGAATTTTCATTAATCGCTAGTGAGAATATGTGGCCGCCAATAGATAAATTTAAATTTAATAGATATAAAGAGCACATAAATGCTAACAGGGTGGTTGTGAAAAGTTTGCAAAAGTTGGAGGGGGAGGGAGATTTTGGCTCTGTATCGGTATTGCTGAGAGTGAGATAACAAATTTTCAGGGTTTGCTGTTTACAAGTTGAAAAGCTTTTCATACAAATGTACGTCTACACGGTATAATGAATGAGTATGCTTCTAATGGATGCAGCAATATCTTCTCATATCGCGGGTATTATCAATAATATTCCATTCATAATTTGTTTAAATTACCTAAACTTTATGAATTGTACCCACAAGGTTCAGAGATAGTTAATAATTTTCGTACTGCTGGTTTGCAAATTTCAATGAGAACATTTGAGAACGCAGGAAAATTTAGTGAATTTAAATTGATTAATATAATTTATTTTTTGCTTTATATATTTTCATTTATTATTTTGCATTATAGTGCTGCCGTTATTAATATCTCTTGAGGTAATCAGAACTATCTACCATGAACCTTAACTAGAAGTGCTTAACATAGAACGGGAATTTCATAAGTCAAAACAGAAGTGAGTTACTAAACCTAACTGAAATTGATCCAATTTTAGTGCGTTTAGTATTTTGTATAAATACATCAGAGCTCTATATATTGCATTGAGGTTACGGAATTGTAATACCAATGAAATAGAATGTTTCAATACTCCGTAGGGTCGGAAATATTGCTATTGCGATATTAGACAATACTAGCAATATTTACAGAATTAGGAATATTCAGAAATATTGACAATACAATACAGGTCTGGAAGGCATGTAATTATTTTTAAATTTATATTCTGAACTTTATAATTCCATTCGTTCATTAACTTGATACTGCAACATTCCCAATCGATAATCGATGCTTGTTTTTTTACAAAATGAGTTACATGTAGGTATCCATGGTTGACATATCATCAGTTTCATTCTAGTCAACTAGTTAGCAATGGGCTTAAGAAATTCCCTTTCGATTTTTTTTTTTTCAAATACTTTATCATGATTTTCGCAACGGAAAACACGTGACTAAAGTATTATGGATATTCAAAGAGGTTGAATTTGATATCTTTGCACTATCAAGAGAATTCGGTTGAATGGGTCTTGAAGTCTTGACGTGATGCATTGAAAATAACACGATTCATCTTGGGCCAAAAGAAATACATCTGGATATCTTTTTACACGGTATTTTCTACGCAATTTACTTTCACGTGGTTTTTTTACACGATTCCTTTGTTTTTCGTGCCTTTTTTTACGCAGTTTACTTTCTGTTACGAGGTCTCTTAACCCATGTTGCCCAACACGTTACCGGTTATATATATATATATATATATATATGTGATCACTACCAAGAATTCTAAACGGAAAAATTGCAAGGTAATTTTCTCTATGTAATTAACTCTCCATGTTATTTTCTCTATGTAATTAATTCTTATCCGCTTGTTTTATGCTATTTACTTGCTTTTATGCGTTCTTTTGCGCAATTCCTTACTTTTATGTGTTTTTTACGCGCTTCGTTACTCTTATGCGTTACGTAATCACCGCTTAAAAAACGTCCAGATGTAACTTCATTTTGACAGTTTAATCGGATTTGCATAGATAGACGTCAGTAACATTCGTTCTCGAATTCTTCAATGTTCCAACAAGTACAGGAAATCAAAGATATAGCCTTTAGGAAAAAATGAATTGAATTGAAAATAATCAAGAAAAAATTACTAATAAAAATAGGAAACAAGTTAGTGATAAAGTGAAGCTTTGTTGTACCGTGGCGTTGATCTCGAAACGCTCGGCTTCTGCGTCATCCAAAATTAGATAAGTTGAGTAGGAAGGTAGAATACTTTTTCTCTATTTTTGGATAAGGTAGGAAGTGATCCACGTACCTTTTAAAAGTTTGTCAACATCAAAAGGAAGGCTGACCGTTAACCTACATCTATGACTTTTGATATGTTCTCGAGGAAATGTTTCCCCCCTCCAATTATGGACCGGATATTAACAACTTTATGGACATTAACAATCGTATCTGGGTGCAGTCTATATATCTTAGTTCATTTCTGATGAAATCATTATTGGGACTTCACTTCGGGTCCTGGCAAGGTCTCTCCGGCGGTAATCACATCATGTTCAGAAGTTTTGGTCGTTGCGATGCGAATTCTTTTTTAGAAATTTCCCAGTAGTGGGAATTTTCCAAGCCAATGGAAAAACTCCTTCATCCTACCTATCCACAAGAAAGGTAATAGGAACGAGATTTTTGATTACAGACCAATAGCAATCGTTGTTCTGTATACCTCAATGGTTTGAGTCTATAGTTCATATCCTCACAATGTAAGAATATTCTCTCTGTTAGTCAGTATGGGTTCGTATCGGATTCATGTACTACGACTAACTTATTGAAATTTACTTCTAATACAATATCCGGTTTTATTAATAATATTAGCGACTGTACTTCTCTTCAGGCGCATTTAAATATTTGCTATTCTTGGTGTTTGTACAATGAGTTGGAACTCAATAAAAATAAATGTGAGGTCATGTCGTTCTTTATGAAGTGTGATGCTCATAGTTATGTTTACACATTTGATATAGACAACAAACTATAGTTCAATAAATGTTGATGTGAAGCTAGATTCGAAGCTTGACCTCGCTTGCCATATTCACTATGCTGTTCTATTTTTTCTATGCTAGATTTTATTAAACGCTGGTCCAAAAATCTGCTAAATTTTAGGTGTTCTTAACTTCATATAACACGTTGGTCCCAGGTATGGAACCCATTCTATGCTCTCCACATGAACCGTATTGAGTCTGATCTATAGAGATTTTACTTGGAATGACCCTGTGATTCTTCCACCCTGTGACTGGCTTAATCTGTTGCCCAGATTTCTCTAATTTCTCGACTCCTCAGTGCTCATATTCAGCAGCAACCAAATCAAAATCAAGCCTATTATTTTCAAAAACAAGAGAAAATAAATCACAATCAGCCTCAACTTTTGACAAATTTTTCACATTCAAATACAACCAAATAACCAATTTTTCATGTTAAAATGGTTGTTATTACAATTTGAGCTGGAAGATCCTTATGAAAAATAAAAAAATTTAACCAAAAAGAAACTTTCAGGAACTCAGAAAGCAATTTTTAAAATGACGTGAATTAAACTATGATATGTTGTCAACTACCAACTCTAGTTGATAGGGTTGAAATTTTAGCGTTTTGTTAACTTATGTTATATCAAATATAACTCTACGTCTTGCTATACAGTAAAACTGAAAACAAATTAGAAATTATTTTTGAGCTTTTAAGTGTTGTCTCCTTATACTACCTTCATAAGACTTGTTATATATCTTGCTTTATCGTTGTTTTCTTTTAGTACTGTTATTTACAAACCTATAAATGCTACTTGCTCTCTATTTTAGGTATGCATCATTATGATTCTTTTATAGCGATCTTTCATACTTCGTTCCCAGCTAAAGTCCAATCTTACGCCCAGTATTTTATGATATCTGAACTCCTTCATTGCTTTTTTCTCCAAGTTGTTTATTTTTACGTTTTGTTGATATATTTATTGTTTTGTTACGGTTTAATTTATATTTTAATTTGTTTTATAGCAGATCTTATTTTTTGCAATTTATTTCAAATAATGTAGTATGTATTAGATTTTTGTGCTAATTTTTAAAAAAACGTTCACCACGTAACGTTTTTTCTAAATTAAGTAAAATATCTATTTTGATAACGTAAATTAATGATAAATTTTAATGGAATATATATTACCTCCTACATATAAATTTCTTATCTATAATCCTTAAATTAATTAAACCTTAACTTTCCGATATAGTAAAATATATTATCCTTCCAATGCGGTAAGCCAACCTACCAAATTTTTGAAAACAATTTCCCTATCATGAAAAAATTGCCGGCAGGATACCCTCGAAACAATTTAAAAACTTATTGAAAATCAATTCGATACGCTTTTGGAGTGCGTAGATTTTATCTGTTCATTATTCTGCAACAGACTGTTTTAATCGATTAATTATGCGAATAAAATTAATGCATAAAATGACTGCAGACAACATGGTAAAAAATGGACAATCGATTGGAAAAAATTCAGATTAAAAGCGATCTCGTATGCTTTGAAAATTAATAAAGTATAAAATAGGATCTAATAAAGTTACAATCGTTACTAATCTAAGAATGTTAAAATTATTGTTTTAACAGGAAGATTACCTTCATTTTCTTGGGCTTTATGAAACATGTTATAAAGTTATTTAAATTAACATAATCTTTGTAAAAAAAAGTTAAATCATTATAATAATATTTTGATTGAGTAGACTGAATGAAAAGATTTGATAATTAACTTCTGCTTCTTTATATATATATAGTTGTTGGTCTTAATGTCAATAGCTATCTTTTATATTATATACATAAATCACTGTCCATTGCACTAGGAAATTAGTGTGGTATTAAAAAATAGACGCGGTTATGAAGGAATTAATTGAACAGGATTTTAAGCTTTGGAAAAGTCCAGTATTATCCTCCAATGAAATTATTAATATTTTTACATTTGTGTATTTAGGTTCGCAAATTAATAAGAAAATTCACTTCTTTTAACTTGTGTTTTATTTAAGGGGTTACACCTTAGAGATTTACAAAAAATTGTTTTTCTTTTTTGCTAGATTTCTTATTTATATTTTTAAGAATATTTTAAGTGTTTAAACATGTCAAAATTCCAATTATTACCGGAGTTACAGCAATTTAAAATGAGCACGGCAGGGAGTAGGCCCGCATCTCTGGTAGAAGGGGACAGGTGCGAGCGGACAAAGCATTTACAATGAGGCCAGTTGAAACGAACAGCTCAAAAGGAATTAGACGACATCTCGACATCAATACAAGAGTTCATGTATTGTCCAGAAATCGCAGATTGAAGGTAATATAAGAAAGAATATATGATTGACGGCATTGACGCTGACACAGTTTATTTTTTCTTTTGCGTTTTTCTTGAAACAACCTTTTTCAAAGTGGTGGAGATCTACTCAACCGATTTTGATGAAATTTATACCGCATATTATTTATAATATTATCTAGGATGCAGCACCAGAAATTCTTGACTTTGCATTTTATTTTTTATCGGCTGCAAAAGTATCCCGTATCGACTTGAGTTTCCTCTTCATATGCTCTGTATTTGCAACGCAAAATTTCTTTTGCATTTTTTCGTAGAACTCTGTCCCTTTATTTTTGTTTTTATAATCACAGCGTTCATAATTCCAAAGAACCTCGTACTCTCGTATTTTGATTTTGATTTTATTGAAATTACATAAGCTTTAATCCGTTTGCTTAGATAGTCTATGTATTGTTTTACTTCTTTTGCAAGCTTAATCCGGGTTCTTTTAGTTGCCCGACAAGTATAGCTTTTGGTTTTTTCCTCCCTAACGTGAAGACAGTAAAATCTCAATCTTTTTCAAGCGAATATTTTATCACTGTCGCCGGCATATATCTCTTGTAGAATTTCAGTTAATTTTGCCCTGGTAGCAGTTGGTTCCTAAATGGTTCCTATTTACGTGTATACACAATACATTCAACATCACGAAAATTCTATTGGTCCCAAGCGGGTTGGGTATCTATCACCACGGTATACAGAGCGCAAGGTATGGTAAAGAGAAAAATGACATTTGGCCGATGACGTCACCCTTTCAAAATTGTATGGAGATTTGATGTAGTTTAAGAATTAAATGAGTAGTTCAGCAAATTTTTCATTTATTTCTTTGCAGTAATGAACATACTTTAGCATATTTAATTCATGACTAATTTTAGTATTTTTCAGCAAATTGCCTCAATCACTGGGACCTAGATAAATTATTGCGCGTTTTGAAGGAACTGAACCCGAACCCACACCCACACCCCAGAGCTGCTTTTAAACCAACTCAGCTACCGTGGTGGTAGGTGGGTTGGTTCGGTTTTGGTACAGTGGTTAACTGCAACCATTGTTCCGTTTACCGGAAAAAAGGGTTTCTTATGCACAAGTTGGACAATGAAGCAAAATATATTTAGGAATGGCCTTGGATAGGAAGCTTTTCCGGAAATAAATCCTCCTCAAATTAAAAACATAATTCAGTTTTCGTATTTGTCCCTCCTCATGATTTTGCAGTTGAACCTGTCCTAAACCGCAAAGCTTCCAATTAGCTGGAAAACGGCAAAATAGTATTAAATGAACCATTTTCCTCAAATACAAATGCGTCTTAAGAAAGTATTTAGAGCTGTTAAGCTCTTTGCCATTTCAGATACCTTTGTGTTCTGTAAGAGGATATTTATTTGTTATGATGACGACAATAATTTCCCCTACTCAGTGCTCGCTGGTTATTGCAGTCGTATTCCGTGTAAAGCACAATAGAGGCAAATGGTAGGAAAAAGTTTACCTTGAGCCTTCAAACTCTGGCAGCAAAGTCCTACTTTGCTCCGTGTGCATGTCAGGCTACGACACTGAAAGAAGAAAAATGAAAGCATTTGATACAAAGTGTTCATTACTTCAGAAGGGAATGTAAACGAGACGTGAAACGCCATTTAAATTTTATTGCCGTGAGGAAGTTTCTACGTAATTATCCGAGTTATTCGTCACGAATCCTTAATATCATAATTCCCTGGAAATTCAACACTGATTTCCACTCCACCGCTGAGAGTACCTAATTGCAGATTATTACGCAAACGATAGCTTGTCTTTATCGTCGGCCCAGGAGCAACTAGGCACCCCCTGACAGGTAAATTTCTGGAATTTTTGCAGGTAGTACGCCATTATTTATCTAGACAAATACACGATCAAAATGAAGCAACATGTAACGACCTTACTTTTGGGTAGATTAGGAACGTAAGAAAGTGTTCTAAACTCACCTCAGGGGATGTGCCCCGGAGACACATAATTTCCGCCAAAATTAATGCCCTTTCAAAATCATTAAAACAGGACGGTTCAGAACAAACTCTTGAGAAGGAAACTTGTTCGTCCTTAAGCGGGCCGCCTTGGGTTGCTTTTCTTGCACTTTCTTCAGAAACTTACACTTCTTTTGTCCTCAGTTCTCCCTGTCCGGGGAAAATTTTCATGAAGTCCTTTTGCAAAAATTAAAACTTTTTTTTTGTGTTGGCTTCCATCAGTTTAAGAAGCTACTCCCCAAAATGGATGTCGTTTCCATTCTTTAAGACCAACAATTTTGCTTGTCCTTTCACCGTACTCGTTCGAGTTTCATGTCAATATTTTCACTTTAAGATGGGTCCACTTAACTTTGTAAATCAACTTTTATTGGGTCTGAAAAAATAGAACTTTTTTTTTTATTTGGAAAAAGTCTGCCCTTTGTTTCTATGTGCGTTTCGACCCTCATCCTTCTAATTATAAAAAATTAAATTGTAATTTCACGTTTTGAATTTAAGATGAGGGGCAATTTTATCTGGGGGCGGACAATTTGTTTGGAATGTCCCACAACAGCATTAATGTATTTAAATATTAATAACAGTCACGTGTAATTAGTTTCGGAAACTTTTTGGGATCGTCTTCCATACAATCAAATAAAATGTCAATTTCGATTGAATTGTGCTCGTTACAGTCAAGAGTACTTTGAATGATTTTATTCTTAAAAATTTATGCTAACAACCCTTGTAGGAGTACTGGAAAGGGGAGCGGAAATTGAATTTATATATAGAAATTTTTCTACTCAATATATGAAAATTTATAAATTCATTATGTGGGCATCTGTTGAATTGATGACTGAAAATGGAAAAGGATTCGTGGGAGGGTATTAGGGTAGCACGTGTTTGATTTTGGTTTTATATTTTACTGCTTTTTATGAAAAAAACCCACATCTATATCCAAGAAAGGGTCGAAAGAAACAACCGAAAAATAGAATAGAATATTAGCTTATTGCGTGTATGGAATTGCTTCTTGTTAAGTGTAATGTGTTATATATAAACATTGCAAAGCCTATTCAATAGCGTGATTTTCAGAATTTTGAAAAATACACATACACATGCAAATATTGCGAAATTCAAAACTTTTCAATTGATTTCAACGGTAAAATTTTCCAAGATTTAATGAACTTTAATACATTTCTAGACGCTCACGCTGAGGGGGCAATTATATAGCGGTAGCTACAATATAATTTTAATAATTTTCCTAATTTGCATTTTTAAATTTTAGAAATGACTGTTTCTCAAATTTTATACTTCAATATGATTTTTTACGTTTATTATATACTTTGGAAATTTGTCTGCTTTACTTTACTCTTGCACACTCAATCAAGTATGCAAACTTTTCGATAAATTTTGAAATTTGTACAAGCGAAAACATAAGTATACTAGTTTTGTAAAAACAAAGAGAGTAATTAAAGAGTTTATAATTTTAACGAGAGAGTTCTTTGCAGTAAGAAATGAATAGTTAATGTAATTAAAATGTGTAAAACATACATTTGTGACGAGTGTGTGTTTTAATAAATAAACTAGCAACGTGAATTCTTCACTTCGTAAAGTATTGCGATTTCAATGAATTGAATTTTTTGTCGAAATAAATGGGTATACATAAAAACATGAGTAGATTAAATTAATTTTACCTTGATATTTGTAAAGCATCATGGTCACTAGAAAATGTAAAGATTTTTTGATATTCTAAATTTAAATCTGAAAATATACCATCAATTTGAGTACTACTTTCGTTATTTTGTACTACTTTCGTTATTTATCAATAGTATATTGAGGAATTTTGAATATGGATTTTCTTTATTTAATTCTGTGTTAAAATCACCACAGATTATTATGTTTTTGGTTTCTTGTTGTTCTTTATTAGGTTATAATGTAGGGGTAGTGATTGAACATTATGAAAGGTAATTAAATAAAGTACAGTGGGAAGCTAAGGACTGTGAGTTTCATCCTCAAGCACAGAAAGGCTCACAAACTTTCATCCCAATCTGCCAACTGGCAGGTTACCTCCAAAATTCTCCAATTTTATTTCATCAGATTTTGCACCCTAATATCAACCGATTTTAACCAAATTCAGTATTTACAATTCTCTCGTGACCCTCTAATGAAATTGTATGCAAACAGTCACCCCCGCCAAAATCTAGACACTAAAACAGCACAATTTAAATTTCCATCCAAAATTTCAGCCCAATTTTTCACATTTTCACACAAATAAAAGTTAGAGATCTCGGAATGGTCACAAAAAATCACAAATCACAAAAAAAATTAGCAAAGTAAAAAATGAAAAGAATTTTGAAAATCGGTACATATTTACCTGAGATATTCAATTTTTAATGTAAAATAAATACAAATTTTTCCACTTTTTACCGCTTTGGTACATATTGTGACGTCATATGTCCACATAGTAATACTTTTTCTTCCGGTAATTTTCTACATTTGATAAATAATTTTTGAGAAAAAATTGCATCTCAATTGTGCTAATTTCTTAGGAGATATCAGAAAAAGTCCTTCTATGAAATTAATGGAAAAAATTATCAATTTTGATGAAAATTACCATTTTTCAAACGCGAATATCTTTAAAACGGTTCATTTTTTATCTAACAAACGCATCTATAATCGATTATACATGTTTCTGTAAAAATTTGATCCCGATCCGGTTAATAGTTTAGGAGTAAAAAGAAAAATTTTTTTCTCGCCCCTAATTTTTAAGCGAATTTTTGGTGATTTCCGTTAGAAATCGGTTTTTATGTTATAACGCGAAAACGATAAACAGGAGAAAATTTCTATATATGGTGGTGTACGGGGTTTATCAAGAGGATCCTGGATATGAGGGTCACTTACGCCCTCCTCTTCTCCTCTCTCTCATATTCCACAAAAGCCTTGCACGGTATTCATTCAGATCACCACAATCAACCGTTATATTTGCTAATGTCGTAATATTTTGACATATCCTTATAGTATGTACAGTCCTCTTTACACTGATATCCCACACGTCTACAATACCATCTCAGAAAGTGCTAAAAATTCGAACCGAAAATTTTTCGAAAATTTGAAATGTTTGTTAGAAAATTTTTCGAAAATTGAAATTGTTTTTACACATGTTAGTAGATATTCCTATCCCTCATCCACCTACAAACTTTCACTAAAATAGACGAAAACATGTCAGAGTTATAAGTAAATCTAACAAAAATTTTGAGAAAATTTTGAACCACCTTATATCCCAATTTAAATCGGTAACCCCCATTTTTCTTACAGATTCCAATAGGCTACATAAATATCTAATTTTAGTATGTCTCACACCCTTCTATAGTTTTCCGTTCAAAAGTTATTAACGGTCAAATATAAAGTATCATTTTTAAGCACTCCTCATTTTTTCGAAAATATTCGGAAATTCGAAATTTCTTGTACACATTCTTATTTTTACATATAACACCTATTATAATACCAACTTACATTTAAATCCCTCAGAAATTAAAAAAAGTTCTTGGAAAAAACAAATTTTTGACAATTCACTTTCAAACGACTCTTACGCCGTCGTGGTACATTTTAGAACTATAGTCCTCGGACAAATATTATTTCTCCCTTCATCATCTTTCCAACGATACCCATCTTACCCCCCTCCAATGAAAAATATATATGTATCTCTAGCGGCGAATTTTTGTATTAAAGATATAACATTCAATTATATATCTAAATCTTCCCCATGAATCAACCTATCTAATCATAAAAACTGGAACAAAATCCGTTCAGTAGTTACGGCAAAAACTTTGTAAAATTATAAGCGTCACGTTATCGCTAATAATTAGTGTTAATAAAAATTTGTAATTTAGAAAGTTTGTGGCGTAATCATTGCAATTGCACTGGCCGTCCTGTATCGCGAAAATATTGTTTATCCCATTCGTTGGCCTTATTCAAAAAGTTTTTGTTGCTAAAGAAACTATTTCGCCAGAATAAAAAACTTTTCGCTCCTCAGAATAAATATTATTCAGGTGAGCAAAATCCTAAATAGAAATTTGCTTTTGTTTTTTTGTTGCTATTTTGTTCCATTGTGTAAAAAATTAAATATATGTTCCTTTATAAGATTATGCATAAACGCTTCATTATATTATTTTTATTTTATTTTATTTTTTACGATGATGCTAAAACTTAACCTTGGTGGAAAGGATAGGAAAAAGTGATTAGAAGGTCGAGGAAAGGTGTCCATACACATTCTGTTTAAACAATATAGTGGCCAATACTCGACGGGGAAAGTAGAAGATGGTAGTCTGTTTCACCTTCGTACACTTCGGCTCAAAGAGGATTCTCTACACTTGATGGAAACGAAAGTTTCCCAGCCAGGACTTCAAAATAAAGAGTCATTTCTCATCTCCAGAACGAGAAAGGTTCTCCTCAGAACCAGAAAGAACTTGCGTTTTCAAGTTCAACAAGTCAAAAATTTGAAAATACAGTCTTTCTTATCTCCAGGAAGAGGAAGATATTTTTCTCGAACTCCTGATTCTCCTGATTCTTGAAAGGTTATTAATTTCAGTAGTTTTCGTATGTATCAGTAAAAAGAATACATCATCATAGAAATTCTTTGAAATATTTGTATTATGAAGATGTTTCCATTTTTCTTGTTCTTGTCTCAATGTAAAAACCCTAATTAAAATGGTGAACTTATTTAGCTCAGAATTCTTGTATAAGGTCGGTCGTCAATATAATCTAAGAGAATTGCACGGCGTCCAATAAATTCGAATACAAAAGTTTCTTCTCATAAAAATTTAGAACAAATTAATCAGTTAAAGACTGAAAAGAGATGGAGGCATTACGAGCACTTATGGTGAATAAATTTGTTAAAGGAATAGAATGTTGTGATATTTTCCGAAATTTAAAAATTGTACATGTACAGCGGGATTTTATTTGGTGTGTGCAAAAATCTTTTCGGTTTTTCCAAGCGGTTTTCTCGGGGACTCTAAATCACAAATCCTTAATCCTATTTCGGTAGCAGGTAGCGTTTTGCAAATTTCTTTATCTTGACTATAAAAATAAATCACTGTTACATATGCATTTTAATTTTCAAGTAAAGGTGACACGATAAACATGGAAGCTGACAAGGTGCATATTAGACATTTTTTACTATATGAATTTGATCTTGTACACAGCGCAGCGGAGCCACATAGAAATATAAGCAGAATTTATGGAGAAAACACGCTAACAGAATGAGCATGTCAACAGTGGTTTCAGCGTTTTCGTAATGGAGAACGACAGCTTGAAGATCAGCCACGGTCAGGACGGCCCAAGGAAATGACAGATGATGATTTATTGGACGCAAAACAGGGGGATGACAGGGTCACTGTCACAGAATTATCGGAGAGGTTCCAGGTCCACATAACCACTATTGAAAGAAGAATCCATGCCCTAGGTTATGTGGTAAAGTTCGATGCTTGGGTACCCCACGAACTTTCTCAAAGAAACAAGGAGGACAGAATGGCCTGTTGTGTTTCCCATCTTGGTCGTCAGACTAATGAAGGATTTCTCCGATGGATGGTTACTGGGGACGTAAAGTGGGTCTTGTACAAGAACGTGAAACGACGCCGGACAGTTTGCAAGAAAGGTGAATCATCAGCATCCACTTCAAAAGGAGGCTTACATCCATGGAAAGTTTTGTTGTCCGTTTGGTGGGATTCTCGAGGAGTTATTTATTTGGAGCTTCTGGAAGCAAACCAAACTTTAACTGCGGACTTGTACTGTCAACAATTGAAGCGGCTTCAACAAGAAATACGTAATAAGCATCCTGCATTAGCCAATCGTCATGGAGTCATCTTTCACCATGACAATGCAAGGCCACATACAGCTGCAGTTACCCAGCCAAATTAACGGAGATTAGTTGGGAACTTTTATCCCACCCACCATATTACCCCGATCTTGCCCCAACAGATTAGCCCCTGGACAACTACCTGCAAGGAAAGGAATACAATACTGATAACGATCTTCGTACGGGACTAGCAAACTTTGTCGAGGGTAAAGGTGAGGGCTTCTACAAGAGGGGAATACATAAACTTCCAGAACGTTGGAGAGAAGTCATAGATAATAATGGTGATTATATTTTAGATTAAGTGTAAAGAAATAAGTATTAGAAAAACAGATAAATTGTTTCATTTAAAACCGAAAAAACTTTTGCACACGCCCAATATTTATAATACTATTAAATGTTTTAAGGAAACGTCCTCTGTTAAAGACGCTAAGAGAAGTGGACGTCCGAGAACTGTGCATAGTATGGTACGCATTAAAATTGTAAGAGTGAAGATCCGAAGAAATAAGGCCTGTTCGATAAAGAAACTGCTGCTGGACGTTTATAGGAATATCGAAATCTTCAACTGATTTAATCCTTAAAAAAGATCTTGGCCTAATGTCTTATAAAAAACATAAAATTGAAACCAAAGCGAGCTGTACGAATTGAATAAATTGTTGCTTGGCACGCTGGGAATGAATTCAGTTTTTGTGGCGAAAAACTCTTTGGTTTGGAGTAGCCACATAAACCCACAAAATAATCGAGTATGGGCAATTGTAGTGCCGAACTGTTAGAAGTTATTTCGGGAAGATTATTACTGATTCCAACAGGACGGAGCCCCATCACATTCGACACGTGCAGTTCAGACTTGGTGTTCTGAAAATTTAATGGACTTTTTGTCGAAGGATGAGTGGCCATCTAGTAGTCCTGATTTTAATCCCTTGGATTTTTTTGCTTGGAAAACTTACCAACCATAAATTTGCAATTTGGAACAATTCAAACGAAAAATCTCGAAATATTGGGACGAAATGCCGATTTCAAATGTGCTTGCCGCTTGTAGTTCTTTCGAAAAGAAATGAAAAAATATCCAAAAAAATATTCACTTAGGTTTCCTGTTTCCCATTTTGTTTTTGTATTCGAATTTATTGGACACCATGTATACAATCTGGCTCCTGCTCACTTTAATACGTGTAGTATACCGTAACGACTGTATAAATATAAAAATAAATAAATTATTGCCAATCGTATTGACGTATTTACGACTGTTTTTTTTTCAAATTTATCGGGATTATAATTACTTTCAGGAATACGTTTTGTTTTATCTTAACTTTTCCTTCTTTCCCTTAATGTTCAAAATTTTCAGGATAAAGGATAAAATAGGGATAATTTTATATTTTTTTACAAAAACTATGAATTGGGGGCGATCATATTTCCAACACTTATTAATTGATGTAATTTTATTTATTGTTCGGAATTTTGAAGTATATCACTCTGTCTTCGGGATCGTTTTCTCCCCTCTGCTAAGAGTCGTCGTAAATGGTTTGCATCGGAGCCCTAAGCAATTCATTTACCTCGACTTCTCTCGTTATTTCGGGCATTTCCTTATAGTTTATCTGGCCCGTGCTGCTCGTTAGGACAGCATGTGAAATTCGTACTTTTGTTCGCCAATGCCAGGTACTGGTATTCCTATACAACGTGCTCTGCGCTATCAGTGCCCACCATATGTTATCTGCGATGTAAGTAACTAACATTCGATTGGAAAGGCGACATTAATTAATTTTGAATGAGTTTTAACATGTGTTCTCTTTTGTGATATCCTGGACAGGACGACGACAAATAATTTTCATCCTTGAAAAAGCCTGATGAAGCAATTGGATGGCAAAAGAAAAGAAAGAAGTATATTTTTTACAGCATTATCTATTTTGTATAATAAAAAATTTGAGGGGATTGGGGAAGAGTAAGGCAAAAGTAAAATGTATGCCATTGACTGAAAATTTCAACAATACGTTCCCTCTAGATTATTTATTGCTATGGTTTGGACAGATGGTACATAAAAATATAATGATTCTATCTGACAACCCTAGTGCTTTCATTCGTCTAAGTGCTTACTTGATACTTATTATACCCATCTGGACGCAGAGGGATGATTTGCTTAAAAAAAACACGTGGTAAATAAAGAAAGCTTGATTTTTGGTGTATAGAGACAGGCAATTCATTAGCTGAAATTCGATTCTTATTCCCATTCCCATTTTTTTTAAGCTTCCGAATCATGGCTGCGGTTGCCGTTGCCATAAATATCTAAGACGGGCCACAAGATGATGACCTGTGCATTATTAATATTATAAGAAGTCACAGCCAATTTAGTGCTCAAGTAAAAGACTGAAATGTCACAAGGACAAGGGGATTTCTTGACATGAATTTGAGGATATATGGGCCTTGGCAAAAAAGCCTTAGGGATCAACTGCATTAGCTTTCACTTCAATTTGAGCTTTTCTAAAAATGTTGCTGGATAGATTGACTCCATCATTTATGTTTATTTCATCTTTTAAATCAAATAACATCTCCGTGCTAGAGGTGAATTGGGGACTGGGCTAGATAAAAAACATTTTTCACTCACATAATTGTTTGGAGACCAAACGTCGCGTCATAACGATTAGAGAGCGAAAGAAATAATTTGTTTTACAGAGAAGCTGTACTCGTCTGTTTTATGCGAAAAGAAGATAATTGATATTCATAATTGCAATGACTTATACCATTTGGTGTTAATGCCTGGAAGTATAGAAAATTAATTATAGACGAATTCGATTAGTTAGGAAAAGTGGTGGTTCTTGGTTTAGGTATGTTTACATTACTTATAGGAAATTTACCCGTTTTGTATATGCGCCTTTTTATTTCTTGTAGCTCCAAAGATTGAATAATTTGTGAACTTCGACAGACGACGACACGACGTAGTGTAGTTTATTATGTCTATAGTTTGCAGGTAAACCAATAATGTATTTGAGTTTGAGTAGCATTGTTTTTGGTTTTGAATTATTTTTGTTTCTTTCAGATTTAAGTAAAATATTAGAAATATTCCACAAGTTCCATATTGTAGGAAACTTTAACACCTGTTCAGGAACTACTACCACAAGATCTTCCGACGTAGGGGATATCTACACCGATACTCCGCTTGACACAGTCACAGTATTTCCATTACATAATCCATAATCCATGGGAGAACAAAAGAAATCGTTTAATAGATGTCCATCTGTCTGCCTGTCCGTTTGTCTTTCTGTCCGCGCGTTATCACAAGAACGCCTAAAGCTATAGACTTAAAATTTGGTATACAGATATACCATATCTTATTAAAAATGAAAGATTAAATTCGTAAATGGGCCAATTTATATAACTCCTTCATAGGGTTGCCATATAAAACCTCCACCTGTGTCAAAAAATTGATATTTTCTTTCTAAATGAGAACACTTCGAAGTAGATGGATAAAATTCGGCACGCAAGTACTCTACTAAAATCTAAATATGCTGGCAGAAAATTAACCAAATCGGCCAACTCTTTCAGCCATGGCAGCCATACATGAAAGTTTTAGTTTCTAAATCCGGAAATGTAAATTTTCTTCAAAAGTTTTTGCGATCGTCATGAAAATATGCATATATAGGTTTTTGAGGTTGCTGATTGCAAATCCAAAGTCGGATTTCTTAAACTCAAAATGGCGGATCCAATATGGTGGAAAAGATTTTCTAAACGTCAATGGAATATTGGAAAAATGACGGATATATAAGTTTTTGGGGCTAATGATTACGAATTTAACCTTAACGCTTAAAAATTCAACATGACGGATCAAATATGGCGGTCGTAAATGTTATCTTTATCAAGAGTTTCTCGATGATCATGCAAATAAGTCCATATGGATTCTTGGAGGTCGCTGATTTCGAATCTGGAGTCAAATTTTGGAGACTCAAAATGCCGGGTCCAATATGGCGAACAGGGTTTACTACAGGTCAACAGAATATTCACGCAATGGGAAATTAAGGCCAAAGGGTGTGTCGACAGATTGCGGATAGTAGGGCTGGCTACAAATTTGAAGGTCAGCTGCAAATATGTAAGAATAAGTAGCCGCGGACAATTAACTACAAATGCATTATTTTCTTTTCTTCCCTCCATCTAGAGTATAATATAACTTGTCTGCCTCTTCGCTGCGTCTGTGTTGGCTTTTCTTGTTTGGGCTGAGTCTCATCTTTATTTTGCCCGTTCTTCCGCCGATATTCTTTAATGGCTATCGGTCTTGATCTTGCTTTCATGTCATTTAAGGATTCAGCTACCTATGCTGATGGCAGGCTGAGGCGCCAGTCTGCAGACTTTTTCCTCTACAGCCGTGGGTTCGACTCCGGCAAAGGGCGTGATAAGTTATTAGTGGTAATAGTGGTTGATGCCAGTTCTGATGATGAGAATTGTACTTCCGAACCCATTGGGACGTTGCCCAGTAAACATTTCATATCAAGAATTGTGACTTACTTGTAACATTTGTCAGGTTAAAATTTTCAATTTCACTGAAACATTTCAATTGCAATCTTATTGAATCATTGCTCATTCTGGAGCTTGGTGTTAGATGCATGCGTCGCTCTAATCAGATGTAATTGTAAGTATTTTACATTAATCTGTATTACAATTGGCTTAGCGATCTTTACATTTAGTTGATCATTGTGCAAGTGTTCGTAAAGTAAATATAATAAATGCCGCAGGAGCGACTGAACATCAACATATTCTTGTTTTAAATAGCAGGTCTCATTCGGAAAATGCGCGACATTCTTATTGTCGTAATTTTCACAGGGTACTGTCTAAGAAATATTAAGTGTCGAAAATTCTATTAACTCCAGAGCCTATCTTTCCTTTCTTCTAGAATCTAGATGATATTATGTTGCCTTAAATACCGATATACGCATATACATATATGATATATATGAGAACGAAAATATTTGAATACCACCCATTAATCCCCTATCTACAAATAGTTATAAATTTTAGTTACACCAGACAAATAGTCTGGTCCATAATTTATTTGTTTAGTGTGTAACCCTTTTAAGATTTTAATTGAAAGGAAAATATCACATTTACGTGGACAGAATACAAATGAATGTAAGAATATTTCCATATTTTACTGGCATATCGTATGCGAGCACACATAATGCATATTTACAGGACACCACTATACAAAACTTTGTTCCAAACACAAGATAAATTTATTTCATATCGAAAATTTGCCGGAACAATTTCCACCAATCCTATTCCTCCATACATTGTGTGATCAATGCCGGATATAATTAACAAGGATGGCCATTTGCTCAGATTTCCATTCTGAACAGGATGGTTCATGAGTTTTTAATGGACATTCGAGTGCTATCAGCCATGAAAGTCAATGGGGCATGGAAGAGAGTGTCGCAAATCCTTTGTTTCTACAATATTCTGAAATATATAAAAATTGATAGCAAACTGAGTGTCTCCTGAATCATCATAGAAAAAGACATTGGCCAAACTTACGAACTGGAACAGAATTCCATAGGGAGCATTTGCCATGTTATTTTCCGGGAGGAGATATCGAATCACATGATAGACCTCCTTCTGAATTAATATTCCTCCCTTAGTGCTGTGGTTTGGTTGAATTAATCCTCTCATTTCACGAAATTTTCACTTTCTGGCGAAGACCCGAACTCGAGGATGATAAATTGTCAGTTATGGATAATTATTATAGGTACTCAAGCTTAATGCGAAATTCATCACTAATCGAATTTGAGGGTTTTTGTATATCAAAGCACTCGGGCTTAATTGCCAATTAGATATTCCGTACCCTGTCCGTTGTAGCAGATAATCCCCTGGTGTCCTGGATTCTAAGTGCGCAACGAGGAAGAACAGTCGACACTGCAGTGGTATAACGTAAGCTAAGATGACACAAGCAAAATATCTTTTTCATAGACTGGATGTCATGTACTTGCGTCATGAAGAATATCATCATCGTGAAGTATTCTGCTGCTTTGGGGTGTAGATTGGTATCTGTGATCAAAATTAGGATTGAGTAACCTGTCGTTGATTTTAATGTAATTTGGGGAGAGACGATTACACATTTATTGATTTCACCAGGAGTTGGCAACTAAGAATTTTAATGAAGTCATAACGAATGTTGAAGGATGAGAGCTTTTGGGCAAAGTTTCTATGAAAAGTATTTTAGGGGATTTGGAAAAGATTCTTAATAGGATTTTGGTGAGCTCTTCTCTCGTTTTGGGTTTTATTCGCAATCAGAGTGGATTCTGAAAAGTAGTTTAATTCCTGCTCTGGTAATAAAATTAAAGTCTTTTATAGACCTCATAACTTTGTCGCTATTCTCTTTTTGTAATTATAACAATGCAAAAAGAGCAATTAGGTATAAGTACGTAGAAATGGAGGGAAGGATAACACGGGTCTGATCATTAGATGCGATCCCAGAGGGAAGGCGATACTCGAATTTCTAATCGGAAGAAACCTGTATATTATAAACAAGGGAATAGAGCGAATTTTCGTCGATGCCAGACGGAAGAAAGTGATTGGTGTGACCCTACGCAATTTCAAGATGGTGGGAAAACTGAGAAATTGAAGAGTGAACGTGATGGAGCGTCGGACAACGTTTTATGATCACAAAGCTATTCAATTTTTGGTGGAATGTCACTCCAGAAGGAGAAAAAGAGACTTATGAGGATTCTTCGAAGTACGGATGTAGCGAAGTTGGAGAGGAATCTAAAGGAAAAGGAGGAAAATACCGAAAACCCGTATGCCCTTTCTGATGAGAAAGTTTTTGAGTTCGACGTCCGGAAAATGGAGAGGAGGGATAGGATAGGGACACATGCTATAAGACGTGGGGTGATGCTCGCGACTCAAATTTTTCTTCCATCAAGCCGCAGGCAGCAAGAAGCTCGTGCACGAAGTTACTCGAATTCATCTTTGTACTTATTACATGAGTTCGGGTGGAATGAGAGCTAACTCTTTTTGAAAACGAGAAAGTTGACAGCAGAAATAAAAAGAACGAAATATGAAAACAAAAACGAGAAATGATACGTCCTTCATGCACGACTCAAAAACTTTTTGGTACGATTTGTGCAGGAAGATAGTCACCAACGACCTAATTTCCAAATTCGGACTTGTTCGGGACAGGGCGATAAAAATGGTGGAGACTTCGGAGGAGACTAATAAAATTTTAATGGAGGCAGATTATCCTAGAAGTTATGCCGCGGAGTGATCTTGGACCGTCTATAAACCTTATTCAAACAAGCCAATCGGTTTTTCAACTAATGGTAGTGGTATAATCGAGGTAACTAGCGATCTAAAGAAATCATTGTATGAGGCCAGATGTAACCAATTAATACTTAGGTTACATAAATCGATTTAAATAATGATACGTATATATAACAGAAAAAGGGGAATAACGACACTATTGTTCTAATTATTAATACACTAAAAAAGTTCTAAAGTATTTTCTCATAATTTGTCCAATTTCAAATCCCAGCGGCTTATACCAATGGTCTATAAATATATGTGTTTTCTTTGATGGGGTGGTGAAACCAGTGATTGTTATTATTTGGTACTATATAATCTCTAGTCGCCTAGATAACAACCTGTTCTACGGTGCCACCAAGTAAATAATTATACACCACTCCAGGGGAAGAGGGCGCGAGCTCATAGTTATCCCCTTCCACTATAATTTAGTGGCTTTGTCATTTCCGTGGATGAAGCTGTATACTCTTAATACCCACAGGATGTAAATATGGTTATAGTGGGAGAGAATATATTTGCAGCCTCTTACCCCTCTTACAGACTGCCAATGAATTCGGCCACGATCTTCATCCTCCGAGGGACAAAGTTCTGAACCGGAAACTGATATCAGCCTATCCAATCCATGAATATATTTTGATATGATGATAATCTTTACATAATGCTTAGAATTAATTTAAATATTATAAAATAAATAGTTAGGTTCGCAAAATATGGCTTCTGTTCTATGACAAATATATACATTGATACAAAATAATAAATAGTAATAAATTCCACAAACGATACGTCTCAATATATTTAGGCCAGGATCTCTGCGAAGTATCGCATTTTTCTTTGCGTTGCTTGCATTGCCATAAGTTTTTATTATGTTCACATCTGAACCCAACACAATGTAAACACTTTGGGTTGGTATCAACGAAAGATATCAATTTAATATCCAAACATAATGTGAGCCAGGTATTATCAGAGCTCTGAATAGAAATAGGCATCCTTCCAGCAGTTTTAACAAACAATTTCGAAACGCATCTACACTACAGAGCTACCCCTGTGGTCGTGGTCTAATCAAAATTGTTGAACAGCCAGCACACACTTTTCTGCTGAGTTTGGACTAAAATCTGCAAAATTCGACGTACACAAAGTTGAGGTCATATGCATTGCATGGTCACAGGGGTGGCAACAATAAACTATTCACCAGGTACCAAAATATTTTGTAGTTATATACATGAATAATTCATATCGGCAACTTCAATAAATAAACACGAAACCTTTCCACTGCCACCCAACAGAATTAGCTTGAACCTAAATTAAGCCAGCCATGAATATGACCAACTCCCGTTTGCTCTAGTAAAAGGTTACATTTCACCTGACCGAACAGGTGCGTGAGTGCTATACTTGTTTGCGTAAATTTTCTGATGGTTGTACTTTTGCACATGCAACTTTAGTTCATCGATTAAAAATTGAAGCACTACCATCCCAGTACCAAACCCATCAATAAATGTAAAAGGTTTTTGGTAAAGGGTGAATGAAACCAC
>QYTT01089832.1:48943-68995 GCA_006980735.1 Dasypogon diadema
GGGGCACCTAAAAAGTTCGAAGACGCGAACGAACTTTTAAAACCGTCTGAAACAATCACTGGGGATGTTTATCGACTGCAACTCATCCGTTTGAATCGAGCTTTGAAGGAAAAATGGCCGGAATGGCAGGATAGACACGATAAGCTCATTTTGTTGCATGAAAACGCAAGGCCACACATAGCAAAGCCAGTCAAAAAATATTTAGAAGGAGTGAAATGGGAAATCTTGCCCCACCCGTCATATTCCCCAGACATTGCCCCTTCGGATTTCCATTTGTTCCGTTCCATGCAATCGGCCCTGACTGGAGAACGGTTCACTACTTATGGAAGCATCGAAAAATGGCTTCATGAGTGGATCGAATCGAAAGAACCGGATTTTTTTCGCCGAGGAATTCGTCTACTTCCTGAGAAATGGGAAAAAATCATCGCTTCCAATGGTGCATACTTTGAATAAGATTGGACTGTATTTTCTTTGCACAAATTAATAAAAAATATTGTTAAAAAACAGCGGAAACTTATTCCCATACCCAATAGATAAAGAGGTGGTCCTCTGAAGGAATCTGAAGACTTGCAGTAAGTAACAGTTGAAATGCCAGAAATACTAGAATTTATTTTTCAAATTAAAACATACTTCTGACCCGAAGATAGTCTACCAAAAAACATAACGATTCGATTGCTTTAACTTATTTTTTTTACAGTCAAATATTTCCAAAAATTTAAATGTCTATTTTTGCAACATCCTATCCGATAAAGAAAAAATAAAAAGAAAAAGCATTTTATTATATTTATATTAGTATTCTGGGCATAGGTTACGTAACAAATCTAGAAATTGTAAAAAAGGGATATTTTGAAAATTAATTTTCCTGTATGTATTTTAATATCTTTGTCACCTCATTCAAAGAATTTGCAGGTTTTTTGGCTTTTGTTAGGGCCTAATTTTGCTATCAGATGTATACAAGCTGTTCCAGAATTTTGCGCTGTTACAATGTTAATTTATTACTGGACTACCTCAGATATCATTAAAGTACCCAACGCCCTTGTAAAAGTTTTTCTTGATAAGTGGTATACATCAATTATATTATAATTCCTTAAAATATTCCCTTACAAATTCAAGAGCGGTCTGTAGAGCTCTGAATTGGACGAAGAAAGCAAATTGCATTTATGGGACAAATTCTATTCATTCCGTAAAGTCTTAGGTTGTCGGTCTTCTAGAGTTTCAGTAGAGATGCTTTGTCGTGTTGGGCCTGTAGGGCATATCCACATTTCTCTTAATGAAATATGTTTGGCTTCAGGAGAAATTTCACAAAAGGTTTTGCATATTTTACAGAAATCTGAGACACGAGATGAATGAAGGAAATTTCAGAAGAGTAAGCAAAACACTGTGTAGGCTTTCTTCCCCATTTTAATTTCATATTTTGCAATCTTATAAAGTTTTCCAGCAACCACACGATAGGCTGTTGTTGTTTTCAGTTGATTAATGTTTTCTATAAAACTACTAAAAGTTATAAACAATATGACGCAGAAATTTCATTATACTCCTGTTACATATATTGCAGAATATAATAATGATAGCTCATTACAAATTATATTGATCCTTTCCTGATAATGCATTTTTTACTATGATTCTTTGGCATTGAAAATCAAGCATTATCGCAAGGCAGATAGGTACGAAGTAAAATTTCCTTGGTTTTAAAACTGGTTAGAGAAAAAAATCTTTAAAATTCCATCCCTTAAAATTTCAAGAAGGTTTTTTTTGTTAATCAAATTGCATGAACGAGAACTTCGGAAATGAGGAAAGAAAATTAAATGTTAATGACTTAAGTACTTTTGCCCTTAAGTCAAAGAATTCATCTTAATATTTTCTGCATGAATTTCTTTATTATTTCAAAGAATTGTAATTTGGTAGAATTTTAATTCACTGAGTACTGAAGCATAAAGCTCGGAGCTTTAACAGATTCGATTTGCAATTTAGATATAAAGAAATACAAAATTTAATTTGTAAAAATTTTTTCAAGCACGGGTTGCTTGTCTAAAACTGAAATTTGCGGATACATATGTACGTATATGTGTATGTGTGTTTCCTTAAAAAAGTGTTAAATATAATCGTATTTTAATATTTCATTTCACGTTCTCCTTGTCCACTGCAAAAATTGGGATTATAATATTTTTATATATATTTTTTTGCTTTGCTTCTTAATGGCTTAAAGAACCTTGAAAAATTAACGAGACCTAAACTCTAAAGGCCGGTGAACGCCAGAAATAAAAGTCCCCAGTTAACGTGGAAAGAGAAACGGCGCCAGGGCGTTTAGTAACCATTGATTTCGTCAAAAGATATTCGAGGGAACAGGCGGTATTGCAACCTGGCGAAAAGGCACCATTTGAGTGCGCTCAAGAAGTCCCTTCTTTTGTCCCGAGCACAAGGTAAAGGTAAACAGATGGTTAACTCCACCATAATAAATAAGTCCGGTACTTTTCCCGAAAAAGTGTGTAGGGCAAATGATGTGAAATCTTGCATAATGTAACTTGGTAATACTCTGGTACTGAATATGTAGGTAATTTTTGGCGAAAATGTCATTTAGAGGTGAAAATGGCAGGACAAGGTATATTAAAAAATCAATCTTTTGGAAATATGTGTAAGTTCGTACAAATATATGCCCTAAGGTTCTTTAAGGGGTTGGCATCCCCCAACCCAACATTAATTTCTGAATATCGTCGTTGTTAAACCAATATCTGCTATGTGTACTTTTTGGAGATTTCAACATTTTAACCATTATGACTAGTTTACTAACCAAATTTTCGTATAAAAAGACTGCTATGTGACTTTAAGCATTCTACGTTGAACTGTGATGGCTAAAAAAAGCTTAAAAAATATGCTATGTGCATTAGCAGGAATATTTTCAAATAAAAACTGCTTTGTGAGAACCGTGCACATAGCAGATATTGGTTGAACAACGACGATATGTCGTTCTACAGGGAAAAAAGGGAAATTTTTCTGATTCGATGATTAAATTCAAGTATTTTCATAATGGTAAATAATAGATATTCTAAAGTTAGCCTGTAGGATATGAAACGAAGTACTCTATAGGGCCATATGATTACATCTGGGTTATATCCCTAATTAAAAAAACGAAGGACATTCAGAAAAAATGAATGTAAGCAAGTTTTAAAACCTCTGACTTCTACTGTTAAAAGCAAATTAATAAAGAAGCATTTATATGGTACTTTGATCTGAACTGAATATAGTATATTTGATTATAACTTCGAGTAGTACTTTTGTTAAAAACATTTTTCTTATAAATGATAAATATACAAAGATACTATTAGTTTATTGAATTGTTTCCTATACACCCATATAATTTTTGTTGCTCTCAAGGTTATGTCTATGCACTTTGTTTAACCCACATTTGGATATATCCAGGAACTAATGTAGGCGTCCCTTAGAGGACCTTAAGGTACATATTTGTACCAAATTACACCCTTCGAACACTATTTGTTTCGAAGTTGTTTTTTCAATGAAATTTGACTCACCATTAGCGTCAAAAATGCCTTACAGATTCTTGATACGACTATTCCTTCCTTCATACAATTAAAAGAGATTAAGAATAACCGAAATTATCAAAATTCGAGTTAAAAATTTGGCTTCCTTAAGTATTCATAGGGATATGAAGCTAACACCCAGAAAAGGATTTTGCAAAACGCGTCATTTTTGTTTTTTCTTCAAGTACGAACATGAATTTAAGTAAAAACGAGGACAACAATTTTTCGTATAAAATTTTCTTGAATCATATTCCAAAAACCCTAACTGCCACCAGCCCTGACATAAGTATCTTCATAGATAAAGTAGTAAAAATCCCAACAGATGACGCCAGTAGTAAACGCTGGTCACGAATATCAGATCAGAAACATCACATGATAAGGTTAGGCATCTTTCAACAACCTCTCACCAGTACATTTGTGAATTTTTAGCGGCGTCATATATTTTTTTGCTTTTTGCATTCAATTCTAAAAAATCTGCGGCTGAGGTGCATCGAATGATCATAAAAACTTATTGTGAAGCTTCTATTAGTGAGAGAACGTGTCGCTAATGGTTCTTCAAGAATGGTGATTTCAACGTGGAAGACAAAGAGCATCCCGGACCGATGAAAAAGTTTGAAGACGCAGAATTGGAGGCATTACGGGATGAAGGCTCATGTCAGATGCAACAAGAACTTGCAGATTCATTGGGCGTGACTCAACATGTAATTTCACATCGGTTGAAAACCTTGGGAATGATCCAAAACCAAGGAAACTGCGTGCCATACGAGTTGAAGCCGGGAGATGCTCCAACGGAAAAAGAGGAAGGGTTTTTTTTTCCATTGTATTGGTGACGAAAAGTGGATTCAGTACGACGGCCAAGCCAAACATCCATGGCTCGAAGCTCATGCTGTGTATTTGATGGGACCAGCCCGGCATTGTATATTATAAGCTGTTGCAACCGAATGAAACCATCACAGGAGATCGCTACTGAACACAACTAATGCATTAGAGGAAAAACGACCGCAATACAAGGAGAGACATGACAAAGTGATTTTATAGCATGACAATGCTCGGCATCATGTACAACTGGTTAAAACGTATTTAGAAACGCTCAAGTGGGAAGTCCTACCCCACTCGCCATATTCCTCAGACATCACCCCTTCCGACTACCACTTGTTGAATAGTATGGGAAAAAAGCATTAATTCAATTTGAGATTATGAATACTAGTACATTAATGAATGTAGAATTTATTTAAAATTATGTCCAACGGACTTATATTAAGGCACGAAGACCTGGTGTATTACAAAAAAAAACACTTTTTCGCGTCTATTTCCCATTTTGCCTTATAAAATTAAAATGAGTAACATTTGCAGAATATTATGTTGAAATTACTTTATGCTTTTTAAGGCATTAAAAAATCGAGGTCCATTCTAATTGCTTAAAGGGTTTATTGTGTTAATTAAATAAAAATAAACAGCTTTATAATTGCTGCATTACGCAGTAGAATGTTAAGCTTAATGTGAGTTTCACATTTATTGATTTTTTACCTGAAACCTTAGTACTACATATTTAGGTTCCTAGAAAATGTAATCCTCAAAAGGTTCCACTTAACACATTATACGTCGGAAACGTAAAAATGAGTTTTGTTTTGTTGTTGCGAACGGAACAATACGAATACGAGTTGATATATGTACGGCTTTTTAGTAAGAAATTATTGAGAGAAGAGTTCATAGTGAGAAATTAAAAAAATTCAAATTGAAATTCACTCAATTGGCCAGCAGTCAATATTCGACTACAAAATGTCACACAGCATTAATGCAACGTCACTTGACTTTTTTTTAGTCAAAAAAATATATATAACGCTCCAATGAGTTGTTATTCCGTATTGGTTATAGATTACACATAAACGTAGGAAAAATATCAACTTTAATAATAAAATACACATTTGGTGTAGACAGAGATGAACAGCACATTGCAAAAATATAAAATCAAATAAATGCCGCTTAGTCCACATTTACATATTTACTACATTAACGTAAAAAATAGTTGCAAAATTATGTTTCTTACATTCGCGTAAAAAACGTGTAAAAAATGCTTGTGTACAATATGTTAATATACATATCAATACCTTGGCTGCCATGTGATGTGCCAGGTGATGCACCTTTTAAAAGCTCTCTCAAGCCAAATGCATTTTAACAGGTAATTCTCTCACGAAAGCTTTTATGCTACTTATGGCAGCCAAGGCGTTAATTAATATCATAAATATTATTCTACCTTACTTATATACAGTCACAATACAAACTGCTTTCAAGAGAATATGTTGTTGAAGTTCCCATCAATACTTTTCATAACATCAAAAAACTATCTACAGGAACATTGTTAAAGTATCATATATATTGCATTTTCTAGAAACATTTCATTTCCAGTGGACATCTGTCATTGCTAACATAGCTGTAAGAGATAAATAGGTTCTCGTTCGTTGCCAGGCGTTTGGCATCCCGCATGCTTCGCCTAACCGGATTCCAAGAAAAAGAACATTCATAGCAACCTTCGTATGCTCCATTAAATATATTTCTTGTTGAAAATCGAAAGATAAATTCTCTATAGGAAAGTTATGCCATGGCTACATGTCCCTTACAATTTTGTCGACCCAAACTCTAACGGTTATCCCTGTCCTCCCACACATTATTTTTACTCTATGAAAAGAACCATTTGACTACCTTTTCTAGCAGAATTTAAACACTGATATTATTGGTGTTATACCTTCATGTCATTGTCCTCGTCCTTCAATGCCCATTTAACTTATATTTAGAATACTTCAGGAGAACACCATATTTCAAGTGACGGACCTGACACGCAATAATAACTGCTACACATAGCACTCTGTAACTGAAACGTGTGCTCCAAGTTTTCCCGTACATGCAGTGTGTTTTTTTTTCTGGACCGCATTGAGTCGGTGGGTAAGCACTTTGGTGCTTCCTTATCAGATTTATTGTCCTAAAGCCAGAGCCCCATTTCAGGTTGTTAGGACACAAGGGAACACGTTAAGACTGAATCTTATCAGCTAACAAGGATCAAGAGTTGTGTTGCGTAAAGAAAAGAAAAGAAAAGAAAAGAAAATCGCTTCCCTGTTTATATCCTGTTTGTTTTCTTGTTGCTGTCTTCTCATTACTATCTGGCCCAACGGTAATATTGCTAGAAGGCGACTAAGTACCAGCGAAGGGTGTGAAACGGAAAATTTATTTATTACCCTTGTAACGCCTCTGAGCTCTTGTGGCTACTGGGGTACTTGGTTCTCATTCCCTTGGTATGGCTTATGGTTTTGGTTAGTGATTTTTGTATTCGCTCAACGTTTTGTAAAAAAGCCTTCATTCCAGATAAAAACGTATCTCAGAGGAACAAACACGCACACATATGAACGTAAAAGATTGCAATCTCCTTTTTAGAGAAGTACGAATAGAGAGCCATTGCCATGTGATTGATGATGATAGCAACGGTACGGCTTCAACATATAAGTTTTCTTGTATCCTATGATTCCTGAAAATTGCCACGATGTTACAGCGTACTTTGTATGACGGGTGCTTCCTTGTGATAATGGACCCCTTGCCTCTTGGTCACTATAAATAAATATGTTCCTGAAAAGGAGGAAATTTGCTCATGTGATGATAAAAGAGCTACCAGATTAAACGCATGCCTTTCAAGCAGAAAGCATACATTGTAGGTGGAGTAGACTTCATATTATAATACAATTCCAATAAAGAGGCCCCGAAAATTGAAGAATTTATTGCGATTTATTTAATGGAACGTGAAAGTAACGAATCTTGTATTATAGCACGGATTCAATGTCTGTGATGTCAAGTTCCGAAGTCCATCCATTGATTTCAGTGACATAAAAAGAAAGTAATGTATCACTTTGTTATCGAGTGAAATGAATCGCACCTACTTTGAATGTTTACTAATCATTTCATGTGACAATAGTTATGTCCGAGGAATATTGAATATTGCCTTCGGGCCTCGTCTTGTACCTCTGCTAAGAGTCGCCCTAGATGGTTTGCGTCACGGTGTTCGTAAGCAATTCTCTAACTCCGACTTTTCTTGTTATTTCGAGTTTTTGCTCGGCCAATGCCGGGCAGTTGCATACAACGTACTCCGCTGTGTCAATGTTTTTCACGCACAGTCTGCATGTATCATCGCTAAGGTTTCCCATCCTTTTTAATGATATCTAAATCTCCGTGTCCAGTAATCAAAGAAATCAACCATTTGGGTATATCTCATTCCATTTTTAAAACTTTTCTTTTAATCGGTAAGCTTGACAGCCTAATTTCCCACCCAGTGGTGAAATATGGTCCTGGGATTTGGAACTATACAGCTGTACTAAGCTTCGGATGTTTTTTCTTAGAACTAGAGACCCTTCTGAACAACAAAAATTTGTAACATGCTATGATGAGTTTAAAACACATTTACTGGTTCTGTATAAGGAATATATTGTAGGCATACGCGATAAGATATACAGCGACCCATGCGACTTTTATAAATTTGTTAACATTAAGAAAAAGTCGACGGTCTTCTTTGATTTTTAAAGGACATTCTAGCAATGACGCGTATGAGGTATGTAATATGTTTGCAATATTTTTCGAAAGTGCATTTCTGCCTTCGAAATTTGAGCCTGATATTAATAGCTTTTCCCACATTAGTAGCTACCAATGTGCAGCCAGCATACCTCCGTTCTTCTCTCATGAAATTATAATTGAGCATATCAACCAACCCGATGGAATATTTCCAGCAGCAGTTGAATAGTGCTCCAATGTCTTCTTAGTTGTTCCTTCATCCTTTTCCAAAAATCCCTCTATAGAGGCTGTTTGCCGAAACTATAGAAAACTTTCTCCATTATACTTATTCATAAGGAAGCCAATAGGAATGAAATATCAAATTGTAGACCAATAGTTAAGCTTTCATGCATATCCAACTTGCTTGAATCTATAATTCATTTCCAGATATCTTTACGATGCAAGAATATTATTTCAATCAATCAACACAGTTTTGTATCACGAACACCTACCATCAAAAAATTATTGAAATTTACTTGTCATATGATCGGTGGCTTTGTTAATAATTTACAAACTTTCGAAAAACTGTCACACTTGGTTATAAAGCTGAAATTACACTACCTATATCTTTAAAGTGGATTTATTCCTACTTGACTGAGAGATCCTATCAAGTGCTTTTTCGGAGTTTTACTTCAAGAGCCATTAAGGCCATGTCTGGGATGCCCCAGGGTAGTCATCTTGGTTCGCTAAAGTTTGAATTTACGCTGATGATATGCAGATTTTTTCATTTATTATGGATATCAATGACTGCGACTTAAGTATATTTTAGACTTGGTGCAGGGACAATAGTTTAAAACTCTACATAAATAAATGCGAAGTAATGTGGGTTTTTGGAGATCATGATCCTCTTCTGTTTGACTACACTTTCTCTAGTGATATTGTTCCGCATGTGCGATCTGTTGAAGACTTGGCGTAATTCTTGATCCGAAATTGGATTTTATTTCTCAATTGGATGCTTGGATTTATTAGATGATGGTTCAAAGAGTCCTCGAACTTTCAAGTTGCACTAACATTATATATCTCGTTTGTTAGACGACTGCTTGATTATGAATCTCAGATCTGGAACCCATTCTACGCTGTTCACATTGGCCTTATAGAGTCTGTTCAGGGTAATTTCGTCAGATTTGCACTCAGAGAACTGCCCTGGAATGACCCTGCGATTCCTTATCGGAAACAGCTTAAGCTTATCGGTTTGATTTCCTTGGTAAGACGACGTAGAAATGTTGGTATTATTTTCATGCATCACTTTTTAAATTCTAATAATGATTCTTCGGAGTTCCGATAGAAAGTATCCTTTACAGTTAATGTTCACAATTTGCCAAAAAGGAAATACGGGAAACAACGATTAATTACACACAGTAAATATTATAGTTTTTTACTGGAAAAAATTTGTATGTACACTTCTTACATTAGGTCCTCAAACTTAAGAAAAATTGTTTTCATTTTTCCTACAAAAAGAAAAATCTTAAAAATCACTTTTGTTTAGGCCTTTAAAAGTTTGTTCCCCTTTACGAGTGCGAGCTTTTAAAATTGACATTTTGGAATTTTGTACTAAATTTTAATAAAAACAAAAAACATTTATGGTAAACAAAAGTAGTAGAGCAGAATTTATCTATGCAGTCCACTTAAATAACTCAAAAAAGTAAATTTTTTAGACAAGATTTTTGTAAAATCACTATTTTTTCTTCCTTTGATTCCCTGAAATAAATTTTAAAGCCATAAAGATTTCAATAATGAAATCTATTATGTATAGGCAAAAGAAACACGTGCGAGATCATATTTTCATGTTTACACTAAATTTAATTAGGAGATTTTAGGCATTATTATTGAATAATTCTAATTAATTATATGTGTATGAAGCATCTCCTTCACTGAATACAAAAGCGTACATTAGCCAAAATTGTTTAATATCCCACGCTTGGCATTACCCAGAACAACGACGAGAATAATGGTGGATGATTGTTCCAAGAAAAATAATTCAAGGCTTACAACAAAAACAGCGTAATTCATTGCGGTGTAAATATATTGTGAGGTGATTTTGGGGGATTTGAAGTATTTGTGCACGTGGATTTTATAATTGGAGATTTTTTTGCTTTGGGAATTTTGTATGAATTCTCTTTTTCAAATTTGTGTGATTCCCATAGAGTCAAAGAAAGTATCTTCTAGCATAAAAGTGGAGAACCCCACATTATATCCAAAATCAAAATTTTCGAGTTATAAAATTCACAAAATCGTAAAATCCTTGAAGTAATATAATCCTCAAGTAACTAATCCCCACGCACAAAATTTGAAAAGTTACAAAATTCCCAAAGTTACAAAATCCCCAAACCTACAAAATTATCAAATTAATAATGCTTAAAATTCCTAAAGACTGACGACATAAAACACTGACGAAATAAATAAATTGACACTCACATTTTTCCTTTTCGGTACTGTAACAATTTGTAAAAATTCTAGCACGAATATAATTCGACAACCTTATATACGTATGAAAAAGCTGTAATTAACATACACTGTTCTTACACTTTTAGTTTAATTTGATATACGATGTCCGTCTACCTATCTCTTTTCGTCTTCTAGATAATCCATCTCGAAACCGACCCTCTTCTGCACCCCTTCCATGAACAAAGGGGCTGTTCAAAAATGCAGTACTGCGTAACTTATGCAAAATCTACACGTGTAGTTAATCTATTCCCAGAGAGTTTACAAATTCCAATTATCCGTTTTCTGTTGTCAGAAAAAATTATCTAATCAAAAAATCCGGTGGGGGTCACTTTCAGGAAAATACTTTCCTGTCAACACCGAATCCCGAAAAAATTTTGGGTGTAGGTATTTTCGATTAATGGCAACACCGGACTATACCTAAGTAGAATATAATACACTGACAGAATTGGTTTCGGTGTAGTGTCTACAAAGAACTACGAAAATGACATCAGAATCTGTGTGATGTACATACCGGTTCATAGAAAAAGTGCAATTTTACTACGCTCTTCTCACCATACCATAATTTCATTACCTTTGTATCATCTATAAGTATTACAAAAGATTCAATAACTCTTAAAAAACACAGCCGTATTTTAATTAGTCATGTCTGAAGTATTTTATTTTTTTTTAACTGCGAGTAGTTAACTAAATGTAAAATACATGTGATGTTGTATTTAAAATAAATTAATACATTCTTCAAAAAAGTGTATTTACCTTTCGCTACGACAAGCGGCTATAGCCGTTCTCCACCAGGTGAACGACGACGTACTATAGTCGTTCGCTTTTTTGCCCATATTATGATTTATCCTGGAGTTGATATATAATGTTTAAGCTTTCTATTGTGCAACATTATTATGACGGAGACAATCGAAAAATAACGGAAGAACAAATTTTTTTCGGAATTAGTCTCATCCAAACGCAGGGCCTATTCGAGAATTCAATTTCTGCGGTAGACTGCAATTTCTACTAGTGTAGTTGACGTATATGGATAACTATTTTTCTAATAACGAATCTATATTTATATAAAAAGAGTATTTTCAGTTAAGTATTATCATTACATTCGAAAATATTCTTCATTTACATAGATAACTACACAAGAATCGCGTTGATTGGGAATTCCAGTCTGATACAAATGAGTTTGATAGGATATCCATTTTAAATACGAATGAAATTTATGGTAACTGACATTATTTTGAAATCATCCACCATGAAAACATGTAATTTCGTCGCAGTGTGAATAAGATATTAATTTTAAACTCATGATTACTGTCACTAAATCTATACAGAATTTTCATCGTGTTTTTGGGTATTACCTTTATCAGTAACAGTTCGGCAAATTACGATGTAATAAATTACTTTTGTTGTCAGCAATCCTAATGCCTAAATTCTTGCATATGTGGAGAAATAGTGGACTAAGGGAATACTAATTTATTTAATTTAAAGAAATTAAGAAAAATAACATTTTGTCGTACTTGACTACAAGGTTAGCCAGTTTTTTAGTTTTGTGACGTCACTCTGGATATTTTGTTCTCACAGCTTTTAAGTGGAGACGATTTTGCAATAGGTGATGTAAATTTAAGTACTAAAATAAAAATTAACATGTAAAATATTATATTAAAAATTACACAAGAAATTCATTAAAAATCAAGTCTCTTTTGCTCGCTTCCAATTGGAATGCTACCAAAACAATGTATCTTCTTCTTCCTCTACCAAAGATTCAAGCTCAATTTATCCAGAGTGACGTCACGATTTATATGTCAAAATAAAGCCTGGCTAACTTTGTAATTTGTAAACCGTGGGGAAATAAAAATCAATTCTGTGTTGTCTCGTTTTCTGAGATTTATTTGTTACCTTAGTTATAACTTTGAGCAATACTCACAATTCAATGCATCAAATGAGAATTGTACATATCCTATCCATATATCGACATATCTATCAATCTTATCTGACAATGGACGTTGAACGGGTGCTATGCTGACATGTAAATATTTTGATTATTCACTATGAGTAATAAAACGCTATATGAAGGTGATGTGGGGAGCTTAGAATTTCACTCATAAAATTATAAATCATAGCGTATTTATTACTACCAGAACACAAACTCAAGTTGTCATTAAATTTGCTACACAATTTCCACCTCTCTTGTTGATATAGCCACAGGCAAGATAGTGAAAATAAATCTTGACATAATTTCAGGCATGGAAAGTCACTTTTGAAGGCAGGAAATGCAATTGAGTGACAAGCCCGGAAGTTTCAGTACACCTGACAACAACAACAAGTGCATGTACTTGTGAATCCAACAATGTACCAAGAGACTTCAATACCCGCCCGGGAAAATGAGAAAAACTATATTTTTTTTTCTCAGAATGCAGTTTGATGGAACATAAAGGAGATCTCTACAGGTGTGCTAACTACAGGAGCCGCAAAGTGCAGCGCTTGGCATCCCTGAGGTGTTTTGACGCGAACATGAAATATCAGTCAACAAGGTGGAGGTTGTGTCACCTTTAAAGATGATAAATTTATATATGTATACATATATAAAAAAAGAAGCGAGAAGTAACTGAAAATATTGCAATAAAATATGGTCGCAAGGAATTTTGAACGCATAAATTCATAACTTTGATGTAAAAAAAAAATCGATTAATCGAACGAACTGAGGTGAAAGAGAATTCAGAATCGGAAGGATACTAAAGGGGCTCTCCCTTTGAGAATTCCTCTTACAATTCTTGTTTGCAAAAAAATTATCTGAAATTGAATTACTCAATTTCGTTCCTTCCATTCGGCACATTAGCTGAAATGATTTCGTGCTGGAATGCTGTGAACGCTTGAGGCTTCTGTTCTCCAAAATATAGGTGTCTGGCAAGGTTCGAACCCATAGAATTGCTCATCTTGGCTTCGTGGTTATAGCAGTGGAAGGTATTTTTATGCTTTTCAAGATTCACTTAAACGAGAATCGATATGTTTTTACAAATTTACCCAAAAAGATCTCATTCTTATCCAGAGATAATCACTTGCCTTTAAAAAAATTCAGGTAAATATTTTCCTTGGGTGTAAATACAAAGGCGATGAACGTGAATTGAATGATTATTGGAGAAAAGCATTTTGTAATGGTTTTCGATGCGATGCGATGTGTAAACTGAATAATGCTATTGAATGCTATTGAGTTGTGGCAAAGAAAGGTTGTAGGGAGCACTTTTACACCTTTGCCGTATGAATTTTTCGGAAAGGTGATTGAATAAAGTCCCTGCAATTGAGATTATTTAAGTGAAGAAGATGCTGCTGATATGTCCAGGATTCGATAAAAACAATCCGATTATTAGTTATTTGTTTATATTTAGAATAAGGAAAACATATACGTTGTGCATTATTACACCACGCTACCTGCAAAAGTCCAGATTTCTTACTTAATTTCCTACCTAAAATTCTTGTCCTCAGATCAGAATATTATTTTAAGTACAATGGCAAAGGGTTTTTGATGTTGTAAAATTTAAATTATTTTATTAACACATATATGCCCAGCATATATTGCACGTTTTCTACACCCATGTACTAGATATGTAGATTATTGGATAGACTTATATAATATAGGATTGTTTAGAGTGGCGACCACCCGAGGGCATAGAGTCTCTAGTAGAGTAGCTATAATAACAGAGAAGACTCTTCTTCTGAAATCGAGCTGTAGATCTGTAGAATCCGTACTCACGTACATACTGTCTCCGAAGCGTAGATTATTCTGCTGTGACGGTGATCTGAATAATCCAACAGCTTAACTCTTATAATTTTAGCGCACTTTTAGCAACGATGCTTTTAGGCGTCTAGGGTAGAAGACTGATCCGTTGCTGTAGTCGGTGTTGAGGATTGTGCACCTGTAAGTCCTTTCAGATGGAATTTTTTTTCAAAGTTAGTACATCGAACCCAAACAATATGTGTAAGTACAGCTCTTACGATGACGATGTACATCCATCATGTATTGGGTTAGAACCTTATTTGTTGGAAATAGTTTTTTTTTATAGAAATAAAACTCAGTAGTCGCCTTTTTAACGCGATCCTCTCCGCTTTTTCCAGCATAACTTGGAGTCCGGTATAACTCTCAGATAATTAGCCTTCGCTTTAATAATACTACTCAGACACGGCAGGATAAAAATCGAATCATTCTTCTCTTTGTAAAGAGAACGAGCTCAACCTTTTGAGAAGTTTGTGCTCAGACAAAAGTTTCTAGCTCAGCTTTGAATCCTTTGTAGAGATTTCTTTATCAGTTCATTAATGGTCGGAAGGAACTTATCCCAAACCAGGGTAGCCAAATGATCAGCATAAGCTGCAATCTTTTTAACTACCTAACCCTAACCTAACCCTAACTGTTTAATTTGCTGTCAACCCCTGGAGATGGACCCGATTAATATAGCTCATGGTGACAGCTACATAACTTTCTGATTTCCAGAGGCCTTAATCTGTATAAAGCTCATGGACCACGTGCTTCGCCGTTTAACACCTAACAGCAGTCTTAAGCCCTTCAGATTTAGAAGAGGCTAAAATAGTGTTGATAACCAGTAGCCACCGCTTGCGTTGTTTGTGCAAAGTGCAAACTTTCTGCTGAGACATTGGTTTCCTCGAAATCTAGGAAGACATATAAAGAGTATTCCTTATTTTTAAGATTTTTTATGATCCTCACTACGATATGGAACGTATAAATATTTTTTTCCTTAAAGTGTTTATCAAGTAATACGACGAGAATTCTTTTGAGATTTCCCAGCAGAATGATGCAAAATTTTATGGCTCTAAAGTCCTTTGTGGTTCCCTGACAGTATTTACCTACCTTGGAAACAAAGATCGCATTAATCTGTTTCCGGGGGGGATGGGATATAGGTGTAACACTCCTAATTTTGCAAACTCTGTAGATCACCATTAGCTCAGGAATGACAGTACTCGGTGACTTATAAAATGCGAATTATTGAATGGATCATTTCGTCCTTTGCTTCGCAAACATACCTTGTACGAGTGTTAGAGTACTCAGTAGAATTACCGAAACACGCGGTCTCCGAATTACTAGAAAAATGGGTATTAAACAGCAGTTCCAAGGTTTCCTCGTTCTTTTTTTTCTGAGAAAGGAGGGAACGTCCTCCCCAAGTCTAACCGATTCATTTGTGAACTTCATAGGTTTATAGCAGCTCCTCTATGAAGCACGTTTTGCTTTTCTTATGGAACTTTTGTATTTCCTGAGGCTTGCCTTGCAGTTTTTTAAGATATTGCCTACGTAACCCTGAGGCTTTATGGGGAAGAGGAGGTTAGGAGTTATAACCTGAGAAATTTTTCAAAATTAATCCGCATGGAATTATTACTGTACATCACATCCCAGTAGCTTCGGTACAGTACAATTCTCGTCAGTAGAATTTGTTCAACCACTGATACCCAAATAAATCACCATACCCCTTATAGGAATCGAACCCGCACCCACAAAGGGGTAAACATGAAGAGCTCCGCCTCAGACCATGCATAGTCCAGTCGTCTGGAGCCCTGTTTGACTTTGCTTTGCTAAGCAGTCGCTTAGTCACTTTTGTTACTTGAGTCCTTATTCCACACCAAGATGGATAAGACTTCTTGAAGAGCTTTCTCACTGGACAGGATTTTATGAAGTCCTTTCCAAACACTGCGCTTATATCACGCTTCTTGCCGGACCCAACGTCTTCCTTATTTTATTTTTAAAATTTTTTATTATTAGTCTACTTTGTTTCCATTTTCGCAATTAAGGCAGGAACACAATAAGGCTTTGAGGATTCCTTAAAGCTGCAACGAGGCCTTTTCAAATTTTTCTACAATTGCTTTTCAATGTGCTAAGCTCCGAGAGAAGCGAGTCTTGAAGCAGGCTTTGTGCAATGTTGAAATTTTTACGCTTGAGGCCTGGAAGTGTTACCTGTTTTTAAGTGTTATTCCTCGCAGTTTTGTTGTAAACAAAATAATAAATTTGAAGTAATTCTAAATCACGCAAGATATTTGATTTCATTATCAAAATTTCGTAAATTAAAAACATTCTCTAAAAAGTACGTTCCGTGTTTACAAATATCTAACATTGCATGGTTTTGATATTACTTTGTTTTAAATTCCGTGAGGAAAGCTTCAAAGCTCGCCGCAAGGAAGCCTCGAAAAGATTGCTTTGAGGTTTGACTAGATGTATTTCCGCCTTTAAGAATATTGTGTAAGTGCTTCCAAAAATTTCATAGCCTTGCTTTATAAAGCTGGTAGTAAAGGCAACTGATTTGAATTGGAAAAAGAAATTCATACAATATTAGTAAGAGAAAACAATTTGACTGGAATTAGAAAATAAGAAAAAACAATTTTAGAAATTTAGAAAATGCTTTGTATTAACAAAATTCCGCTTCGTTTAATACTGGTTCATGGTTTCATCAAGAAATTTTCTTAAATTTTGCATTCTATATACCAAAATCATCCAAATACCTCTCCCATACCTCATTTGCCATGAGAAAACCTAAAGAAAACTAAAAGTTGTTAAAACTCTGTGCTCTTTTAAATTGTATAGGATTTAGAGTGATTGCCTGGCGTGCAATAGTCATCCATTACTCTTTCATTTTGTATAAATTATTCAAATTTTATTGAATTATTTAGTAGCACTTAAGGCGGTTGAAATTTAAATCTTGTATTTCTGTCGTCTGCGGAGAACCCTCGTCACGCATTTCTCCATTATCCCACTGAGGAAATCTTAATTGTGTACGCGTTATCTACCCATAACAGTCCCTAAGCTAGTATTCCAGCTAAATGTCCATTATATACTGAAATTAACTTCTTTACGTCTTGCAAATTTTGCCATGTTTACTCGCAAAGAGTTAGTCATAAAGTTACTGTCACGTTGTTGTCAGCTTTAATAAGACTTCGTAATGCTCCTGAAATGGCATAGGAGTGGTATCTTCAGTATTTTCTTTGACTTTGTCTCCCATAAAGTTATGAAGTCAGGCATAATAATTCTACCATATCACAAGTTGTTCCCAACGGAAAGGATGATGCGGATGCTCCACCATATGTCGATGCTGGTGGACATCGATTTTCCAGGATACAAATGTTGGGAGCAGCACTTGTTTCTTGCCCTGTCGATCTGGTGTCGTTTGCTATCCAGGGTGATATAGTCCGTTTTGCTTGAATGGAGAAATACGAGAGGCAAACATAAATTGTAGTCACGGTCACATTTAACAGGCTACTTTTATCTTGAAGATTTTTATTTAATGTGTGTATGTATAGAGCGAATTTAAAATGTTAAAACAGACGTTTTACTTATTTACTTCCACATCCCCAGTTTTTGATTAGGATAGAGATAAAACTCAGGAGTCTCATGATTTATGTAGTCTAACCTACTGACGAAAGTTACCAGATACAGCAATTCGTGGCCGTTTTTAAAATTTAATGGCACAACCGCAAGGCTTTACAAGGCTCCTAAAAACCTCAGTCAACGTCAACGTTTGTTGTCATAAATTTTATATAGTGTTGTCATGAAAGTCGGGTGAAGTTCGACCTTTTACCAACTTGTATAGGACTAATAAGTAGCCCTTTATCTTCAACCCCTTGTAACATCCTGATACTTGGTTATTATTCACAAGGCAACTCGCATTGTTCTAGGTATTAGCGTTATGCTTCTGACTGGGTAGTAGAGAATTGTGTGCAATATCCTGATTTTTAGATCCTTTGATATAACAAACGACCTGCGGGGCTTTGCTCACAAGAGCAAAAGATCAAAATTGTTTCGGGATATACCAGCGAATTTCTTTGATTTAATTTTGCTCTCAAGGGGTTCCTAATATTAATAACCTTGTACTCCACTTTGAGCAAATTACTTAATTAATAACGCTTTTCATTCAGGCATAAGATGGATTTAAAACCTTTTAAAATTTTGAAACAAAAGAAAGCTTGCATCTCAATTCCGCTAAATGTATTACAACCATTTAAGAATATTGATACAATATAATATTGAGAGTTTTCCTCTCATACAATAACTTTTGTATACAACACAATTAATTGGAAAAAAGTGGAAACATATTATAATTCAACAAAAATGGGAATAAAAACAAAAAAATGAGACCGGCAGGATTACTTATAAAAAAGGAAGTTCGGAAATTAATAATTAAAAATTACCTGGTGTAAAATTGAGCAGATAACAAGCATGCCACGTAGGCCAGACCCAAGGCAAAAGATTTTGTCTTATTTTCGTAATCTCTATCAGGGGTTTTTAAGATGAAGATAGAAAGCTCACACACATTTTTCATTCTTTTGGTATCTTAAAAATTTTCTTAAATTATATCGAAAGTAGAGTGGTAATTTCTCATCCAGAGTATTTTCATGTTTACCCCAAAGAAATTGTAAATTACGAGTTCCATTTAAAACGGGCAAGACAAAAGGTCCCAAAACTATATTTTTTATAATACGAGATGAAACGTTTATTTTTAAATGTTCCTTGTGGCTATTCATAATGACTGCCTTAGGATTCTCCTGTGCCCGCGGGTTCATATTGTGGAAATTAACAACTGCTTCCCTTGTGAAAGTAGTTTCATCGGTTTAAAAATCCTTGAGAAAAATCCAAAATCATTATGTGCCTTTTTTCACGAGGAAGTTTTTACGTGTGACGTTCTTCTTATTCCATTTTGTGCAAATGAATAGAACTTCCCGCACAAATCTCACGAGGAAGTTTTTGAGTCATGCACGAAACTGGTTTTCTTTCTCATTTTTGTTTTCAGATTTCCTTCTTGCCATTTTTGCTCTCAACCTTCACATTTTGAAGAAAGATATGGCTCTCATCCCACCCAAACTCATAAAATAAGCACAAAGAGGAATTTGAAAAACTTCCTGCTCCAGCTTCTTACTTCCTGCGGCTAAATGAAAGCAAAATTTTAGTCGCGGGCATAACCCCGCTTCTGACCCCATGTGTCCCTATCCCATCCCTTTTCTTTCATTTTTCGAGCGTTGGACGCAAAAACTTCCTCGTAAAAGGGGTCACTATCGTTTTCGTGAAGCAAACATTGAGAAAATCTTAGTCCTTTTTTTCCTTTATCAGATTCAAATATTGCTTGAATAGGCTGAAAATGATAAGGATGCTTCCCGTACGATTGTGGAATTCTGTGAACAGTTCACTGAGATATTCCAATTTTTAAGTCCATATTAGTCATTGGACATAAAAGAAGTGATAAGTTTACTAATAACTACCTAGCATATCTTTCATCCGCCACGTATTGAATAAAAAAATATATGTTTGCCTTTACTCTACAATGAAATTAAAATATTGGCAAAGGTAACATGCATATATGTCGTAACAAATAAAAGTTTATTTAATTTAATTATTTTTTAATTTTTAGTGCATGATAAAAGCGTGTTTTTTAGGTTTTTTAAAAATATATTTTATTTTACACTTTTTAGTCTTAAAATAACTTTAACATGCTTATTACTGATTCAG